>BQKZ01002271.1:0-33637 GCA_036244855.1 Temnopleurus reevesii | reverse complement strand
TTTTGGCCTCTTTCAAATGATCAAGGTTACAGTGTTCCTATATATTGAGTTCAAATCACTTTAAATTTGTAGACTGTCACCGTGCAATAACTGACACAAGCTCAAACAGAAAGGAAGAAAAGGCAAAACCACGTTCGTTTGCCGTTTGTTAACGAATACACGGACCTATTTGCAGATTTACCATGGCGTAGACATATTGACTTGTTGATACAATGAGCTAGCTCGATTTTGTTAGAAATCTTGTTACCGCTACGTTTACACGGCTTAGTAAAATTGGTATTGTGCTTGACAATACAAATTTACCCTTAGTGAAATCTAACTTACTTTTGTTAGAACAGATGTGAGGAGCTTTCTGTTGTGTGACAGTTACTCTAGTTGATACCACCCCCCCCCCCCCCCCTCTAAAAAGTCGATCTTTAAACCCGGTATTTTCGAAATACATAAACATTATTACAAGAATATTTTCCCGATAAAACAACTTACAGCATCACTGAGAAGGTTCTTTAAAAAATTATTTAAAGTAGGATTTTCTACTTTTAAGTTTCTCTGTATAGCGTTTTAACACACCATCTCTCTAGTCACCTATTAAAAGGCTCGAGACAAATTATCTGATTATATGATTAGCACCAGCATAGCTGCCAAGTAGGCGGGTTTTTTTTTCATTTAAAAGAATACATTCCTACCGGTACCCATTCACCTCACCTGGGTAGAGTGCAACACAATGTTTATATATTTCTTCATGAAGGAAATTGACGCCATGGATGATATTCGAAGCTACGACCCTCGGGTTGAAAGGCGAGAGTCAGAACTCCATATATCTTTAAGCGTGTGTAAAAAAAAGAAATAGTCTGAATTACTTGTTTAACTCTAATTTGTTTGAATTCTTTGTGAAAAATCAGCGATAGTATCTGAATTGTTTTAACTCCGATCCGAGTTGATCATTGAAATGGCGCACGAAAGTATTGAATATCGCCATCTCTTGACCATTAACAGTAAAGGTGTTGGAGCTTGTCACACAAAGATTTATAAATCCAGTGTTTGATTTGCAGCGCCCCTAATCAGTAAAACCGCTTTCTCTTCCTCTATTTAAGACGTTGTCACACAGTGTAATTTAGTTATTGAAAAAAAAGTTATCATACCAAGCGTTCTGACATATGCTATGACATTCAGAGTGATGAAAAACAATAAGGAATAGAAACAAAGAAGGAAGTTATTCATGTACTATCAAAATATTCATGGAGATTTAATATAGTGCACAATTTACTCTATATTCCTGCACAGTGTGCCTATATAGGTCGTAATTCGATTATTCGTCTTTAGAGCACTAAATGTTGATTTCTGAACCGAATATTTAGACACATTATATTACGAATCGAGATACAAAATGCTGGTTTATGTACACCATCAACCATTCAGGTAGCATTTGGGATCTGGTGGTTGAGAATGTGTTAAACGAAAACAATATCAAGCAATACCTTTAACTCTTTCCAAAAATAACGAAAAAGAGAAGGTTAATGTTTACATTTCGCTTCATCACCTTGTTAGGGACCCAAGTTGAATAGCTCCTCGAATTTAAAAGATTGACGAAAAGACTTTCAATGCCTTCTTCCCCAATGTGTAGTTTACTCGCGAAATAGTCGCCTCTTTTGTAGATTACACCGCAACAAAGAGCACTGTCTTTCGTATTTTAGTTCTTTAAAACTTAGATAGATTGGGGTTGGTTTAGGGGTTAGAGACGCCATGTCTTTTAATCTGTTAGGGTAGTTGTAGTATGAAGTGAGGACTTTTAGGTGAAGGGTCAAATAAAATTCCGATAGAACATAACATTATTGTTTAAAAAAAAAAAGGCATGTCTTATATTTCATTTTTTATTGATTTTATTTTCCGTCATAAAAAGAAACAATACAAACATACAAAGAACAAAAAAGTGGAAATATTTAAAGATAAACAATTGACAGCAAAGTACAAAACAAGTATAACAAACATTTGTCAAATAAAAAGGAGAGGAAAAGACCGCTGGATAGCCCATAATTACTAAAATAGTGATGCTGATCTTCCAAGGGGACCAGTGGAGGTAATGCATAAAAAATAACTGAGGGCAATTCCACGCTAAATGAGCCCACATTCAGACAAACATTTTAAAGTTCAAGCAAGAACTGTAAGAAAACAAGTGATGGAAGAGTATTTCAAACCTTGAAAAAGGAAGGCTAGAACAAATTTCTGCAATATCCACTGAATTTTTTGTTTAATCTCTGAATGAGTATTACGGAAGGACATTATGGCGTCCTTCGATCCGTTACCGACCTCATTAATATGCATATCTTAATACTGATTAAGAGATTCAACACAAAAATCAGTGGATATTGAAAGACTTTGTTCTAGCCTTCCTTTTGCAAGGTTTGAAATGTTCTTCCATCACTGGTTTTCTTGCAGTTCTTGCTTGAACCTTAACATTTTTGTCTGAATGTCCTTCCGTTACCGTGGAATTGCCCCTGAGTTAAAAAAAAAAAACACGACTACTTAGTTTTATTGAGATTCAAATTCAGGTATTAATTTAAAAAAAATAAATAAACAATTTTAACATGAATTTAATGCTTAACGTTCACATCCTGGAGCCAAATGTTTATGAGTAAGATAAGCAACAAAACATTCTAATTAGATTAAAACCAATCTATGTACTGGAATATAAATCGAAGAAAAATGGAAGGACGGAATAAAAGAAGAGTGAATAATTGATGAGGGTGGAGGAGGATAAGAATACTAATAACGATAAGTCGAAATAAAAAAGGAAAGGAAAAAATAATAAAAAATGTAACAGAAGGAGAAGAAGTGAAGGAAAATAAAATCATTTTTAAAGAGAAATGTAAAGATGTGAAGAAGAAGAAGAAGAAGAAGAAGAAGAAGAAGAAGAAGAAGAAGAAGAAGAAGAAGAAAAAGAAGAAGAAGAAGAAGAAGAGAAAAGAGAATTGGAAGAAAAGGGAGAATAAAAAAAGAAGGAAGAAGAAATAAAGAAATAGACAAAGAAAGAAAAAAGAAAATGTGGAACAAAATAAGTGACGGAAAACGAAATGTGCAAACGAAGAAATCACTACAAAAAATGTTGCAAAGCAAGTTCACAATATGAGCAACCGAAATGAAGCCCATTTTTAAGAGAGAAATTAAAAGAGATGAATAGAAACGATTGACCTCATAACTTCTAAATTATTTTCCCTGGTCAAACACGTCAGATAATGAGCCCTCTTTTGACTCCTAAATGGCATCATATCGATGTATATTTTGCGCGTTACAGTGTGTGAAGTTTCTCCGAATTGTACAAATTTGAAGAGTTCCAGTGGGCCATGCGGGGTAACAAAGTTTCCCCAAAACTGTTCAAGAAAAAACATTTCAATCAACTTGCCCCCATCGGTGGAAGCAAACATAGGAAAGCCACCGCATTACCGCCAAGCAGCACGCCGGCGGAGTCGGCTTTGTGCTAAGTCATGTTCCGCAGGTCCCCTGTGTGCCAAGGCAGGTGTATTTGCACTCAAAGCTATTTATTCAGTCTCAGTTTTTTCCTCCTATTTTTCTCCACCTTCTTTCATCGTAACCTTCATCATTAGCTCCTGACAATGCTGTAACGGTATTTTATAACCCTTTTATACCTTTCCCCTAAATGCTTCTCGTCAAATCATTCTACCAATCATCAAACAAGCCCAAAATTTCCTGCTCTCAAAACCGCGAAAAGGGTAAAATGTCTTTAAATCAGTTAGAAAACTGCTGTATATCGTTTCTCTATATAGGAACTTTTGATGACCTTGAAACTAAACGTTCCCTTGTACCACCTTTTAAAAAAAGCATGATCTTGAACTTTTTGTGAAGTTGACGTTTCCGTATTTGAACGAATGAAATTTGGTACGCAGTATCGAATGAGGCGACAAATTATCAGTAAACATTTCAAATTTCGTGAAAAAAATACTTGTCAGTAAAGAAAAAAATGTACGGTGTTTGTAATAACAACTCTCTTGGTCGAGTCAATTTAGATAATATTAATAGGGAACTCAATTTGCAGGTTGACATGTTTTGATATATATATATGGTATATTCCCCCCCCCCCCCAAAAAAAAAAAACTTTAAGGAAAGGGGAAAACCCCACCTTTTACAACAGGGATGAAAGCCACCCATAAAACAGAAAGACCTAATGTTGAGCAAGAAGAGGCGTTTTTAAATCCCCCCCCCCCCCAAAAAAAAAAAGTGTTGTCAAATCATTTTACACCTTTGACAGCCAGGTGTAATAGGAAACAACGGCTACGTCACTGCACAATAGTAAAACTGCTACTCTGATAACATCAATTATGATGATGATGTATAATGATGATGATGATGATGATGATGATGATGATGTATAATGCTAATGATGATGATGATGATGATGTATAATGATGATGATGATGATAATGATGATGATGATGATGATGATGATGATGATGATGTATAATGATGATGATAATGATAATATGATAATGATGATGATGATGACGCTGATGCTGCTGATGATGATTGATGATGATGATGATGATGATGATGAAAATGATGATGATGATGATGATGATGATGATGATGATGATGATGATGATGATAGTGATGATGATGATGATGATGATGATGATAGTGATGATGATGATGATGATAGTAATGATGGAAAGGATAACGATGATGATGGTGCTATTGATGATGATGATAATGATGGATATGATAATGATGATAATGGTGATTGTGGTGTGAAAATAACAAAAGGACAACTTTGGATTTTCTATGAAACGGTTTCACAAGAGTGCTCACGATCAATATCTTTACACCTGAGAATTATTGAATTATTGAGAAATTAATACTGTAAATCGATTATTACAGTTCACTACGCCAATATGTTCACTTGGCCATTGGCGAGGTATTATGTCTGAATCAAAGACAGATAAAGGGGGCGGTGGGGCAGAGGCATGAGCAGGCAACTTTCATAACAATCTTTCAGGGTTCTCCTTTTCCCAAAATGTATTTATTTCAAGGCTTTTAATCTTAACAAGATTAAACACAGAGTGAGAGAAAATGTAACTTGGTGACCGATTCTTCGTCCAGAATGTGTCTGTGATGAAAGCAAAGCATATAGAAACCATCTAAACATGGCTACCGAATACAACTTTCTCTTCATATGACTACTCATCAGGAGTAACTAAAAAGGCCAACTCCCATCTTCGCACTTTTAGCCAGCGTCGGCTCAGCATATTTGGAAAATAAAAACGCTCCCTGGGCGCACAGATACGCGGGTCGTACGGTAGACCAACGCCAGTCCACCGTCTGATCTGCGTATGTTGTGCGTCAAGGGCGCGTTTCAATTTCCATAAACGCTGGGCCAACACGCAGGCTAAGAATGCAAATGTGTGAGTCCGCCTTAAGTGTGGTATGTCGTTTTCGATAGCTGATTATATAGGAATTAAAGACTGGATTTGTAGAGAGAGACAGAATTAAGAATTTAGAATAATATATATAGAAAATAAGATATAAGGCATGTAAGAAGGGGAGAGAGAGAGAGAGAGAGAGAGAGAGAGAGAGAGAGGAAGGGGTGGGAGAGAGAGAGAGTCAATAACACACAGACTTGAGAGATAGGGCAAATAGGGATATAAAGTGAATGGAAGGGGAGAGAGAGAAAGAAATAGGTAAGATATATAGAGAGAGAATGAAAGAGAGTGGAATACGGAGAAAGAAAGAAAGATCAAGCCAGAGAGGAGAGAGAGAAACAAAATGACTACTTAAGATTTGCAAAGTAAAACGGATTCTTTATAGCACTTGTGACACCCCGTGATACCAATTCGAAAAGCATACAAACTGATGAAAAGTGTTTCGCGTTGAATTGTGACAAAGTACCTCTTCTCCTACTGAGCATACACTATGAATTATTTAGATCATGAGGGAGATCTGGGACCTGTAACATAAAGCTTTCCAATCGAGCGTACGATTGATATCAATCGCAAGTCTATGGGAAATCATGTACTAAAGATTGCGATTAATCGCAAACTTGTTTTATGTTACACGCCCCTGGAGATGGAGATGGTACGTTTTCGATGATGAAGCAATAACACGATGCGATTAATATCGTTTTGATTAGATGAGGGCAAATTTGAATAATCAGGGACAGTGTGGGTGTGAGGGATATTATGTAGGATGATAGTCTGTGTGTGTGTGTGTGCGTGTGCGTGTACCTTTCTCTGTACCTGTGTGAGGGTAGTATGTAGGGTATATAGGGCAGATGGTCTGTAGGGTGGTGGTAGTTGCGTGCGTGTGCGCGTGCGTGTGCATGTGCAGGCAAGTGGGTGTGTGTGCTTATACGTATGTGTGCGTGCGTGTGAAGGTGAGTATGTAGGGTGTATGTCTGTAGGGCAGATGGTCTGTAGGGTGATGGTCTGTGTGTGCGTTTGCGTGTGTGTAGTGTGCGTATAATGTGTGTAGGTGTACGTGTGTGTGTGTGTGTAGGTGTGTGTGTGATGTGTGTGTATGCGTGTGCGTTTATTTGAATGTGCGCATACGGTGTGTCTGCGTACCTTCGTACACGATGTATGTGTGTGTGTTTAGTGTATCTGTATGTCTGTGTGTGTGTCTGTTTCTTTGTCTGTGTGAGAGAGAAATGAAATTAAATATCGTAATTCATGGAGGGGAAGAGCAATATAAAAAGAGACTTCTTCCTAATAGAAATCGGTATCATTTCCATTTTTACAAAATATATAACACATTAAATCATTTCTTACTCATTTTCTTTTTTACGTTTTTATGATACGGAGCTATGGATGAATCATAGAAAGAATGGATATAATTATTGTGATTATGCTGCAACTCGTTTCAATGCTTGTCAGATTAAGATGATTGGGAAGTTAGAATCGCTTTATATCAGCAACTGAAAAGGGCCTAAATCTAACCTTCAACCGTAATTGTGATTTGATTTGATTTGATTTGATTTATTTCCATTAAAAAACATACAATATAACAAAAAAAAATTAGTGTGAACAATAACAAGCAAACATAGATTAAACAAAATTACAAAAGAAAATCGCATTCAGATATTTACAGGATAATTGTTTACAAATAAAGGGTTTATTTAAACTCATGGTAGTTTTCCTAATTCAAATTTGTCATTCTTAAATATCAATATCTCCCTTTTCACGGTAAGTATATCTACTTTGTAAATCTTTAATTTAGAATGAAAATGTTGAACTATATCGTACATCATCATTTAAAGAATACCATTAAACATGAAGATCATTTTAAATGTTTGACTGGTTAACAGATAATATTATTCAATCTTAAAGATGACGAAAACGTTTAAAGATAATACCTCTAAATTAATAAAAGTCTCCATTCTGATTTACAGTGCCCCGGTTGCCTTAATCATTACATTGATAAAAAGTTAAATGTATACAAGTAAATATTCGACGTTACATTTGTTTCAAGACTCGTGAAAATTTAAGAAGACGTGTATTTTTGCCGTTTTTTGGTGATTTTGTGATAAAAATAATGAATAAAGTTCATTGCGGTATGCGACTAGTCAATAATGGTATCAAGACATTGTAAAATTAGCGACATGACCATTCTTAATTCTTTTGAAATTTGCACCCCTTGTTCTCTTTAATCCATTCGTTTACAGAACCCTCTTTGTTTCTCTTTTCTTTTCGACTTACAATTTTTCTCCTACCGTGAATTGTATCAGTCAAGAATCTAAAGACTTTCTCCAAACTTCACGTTTTCTTTACCGATTAAACATGCAAACGATGCGGCTTTGTAAGACACACGTAAAGAACTTTCCCCTAATTCTCTCCACCGAATTGTTAGTAAAAACAAACACTTTAGAATATCAGCATGGGACAATAGAAAAGAAACCGCCCTCTATGCTTCTATTTATTCCTCTCCCTCTTCGAAACCCCTCCACCTTTTCAACAAAGTGAGTAAGTCGGTGGTGTTGTGTGGAGACTAACAAGTTGGACAAACATTGGGAGTTTGACAAGGTATCTTAAATCGAGTTAAAATGCTATCTGACGGCCCAATGTAAAGTGTCTAGTTAGCTTCTTGATTGAAAAGGGACAATCCGTTTGTGTGTACTGTAGCGAAGAGTGATACATTAAGTACCGAGCAATGAGAGAGTTTAGGCCGACTCCAACCCGACTCACACCTTTGCATTTTTAGCCTGCGTCGGCTCAGCGTTGAAAATTAAAAACGCCCCTGGACGCACAAAGACGCAGGTCGTACGATTGACTGACGTAGAACGTACGCTCCTTGAGGGCAAGCCGAGCGTCAGTCCACGTCTGATCAGCGTATGCGGTGCGCTCGGAGAGGGATTTTGGTCGACATAGGCTAAAAATGCAAAGGTGTGATTCGGCCTTTGGCAAGGTGGTCGAGGTAACAATGGCCATTTGGCTTTTCCTTGAGTCGACCTCTTTTTAAAGATAATTTCAGATTCCATTAAAGAAAATTTACTTTCGATTGAATTGACATCAGAGGGACAAGCCCTTATTGGCAAACACGAATTTAGCAATATTCAGAGAAGGAAATGCTCTGCAGACCAAGACAGATTTACTTTAAATTAATTTTCATTATAAATCCCCACCTTGCCATATGTATTTTGCCAACGGAAGAAATAGGACCAGAATGCGGTTGATGGTTTAATATTCCCTACTTCTGGTAGAAATCTAAAATTAATGCATAGTTTAAACATTTTTAAACCAATAGTTGCGTGGCTAGTATAATAGTCTTTGATGAGTTTTTCGCTACTTTTGTTTTAGAATCGCACTAAAAGCTAGACGTAAAAAGAATCTGACGTAATTTTCCTCTCAATATTAAAAAAAGAGAGCCTGTTTAAAATTTGCAAGAGGTCCCGTTTTAAAAGTTCTCTTTAACCCCAAGCTAGCCGAGTGTTTCTTTTAGCTTTCTATGAAACTGTTTGATTTACAAATAGAGCCTGCCTTGCAATGGTTACGACACTCGATAATCAGATTATATATGCAGACAGGATTGCATGACCAATGTTTACGGATTTGTCTCTTTGTTTGGTGTGGATGAAAGCAGGTTGTCGTGATGATACCCGGGTAATAGCCAACTATACATCGGGTAATAGTCAACTATTGAGTGGGGGATCAGTAGCGGATCCAGGGAGAGGGCGTCCCGGTGCACGCCCCCTATTTTTCGGCGAAAAAAAATGAAAGAAAAAGGGTAAAAACGAGAGGGAATTAGGCGGTATATCACTCAATTTATCTATATATATATTTTTATTTTAGAAATATGGTCTTAGATGCCAGGAAATCGCATTTAAGAATATTTAATTTTCATTTTTTTTCTCAGAACAAATCGACAAATTTGCCACGCCCCTCCCCTCTTTGAATGGTCTTGATGTGGGTGATTCACTCTGTGGGATGATTTCGCATTTTAGTTGGAGCTGTCGTCGTCGGATGAGGGCGCTGCAAATAAATGCAATTATCTGTCCCGTAAATTGGTAGAAGGCTATGAGTTTTTGAAGGATTTTAAAATTACCGTTTTAACTCCATTACTAAATAAACTGGCTTTTAGATTTCATTTTACATGATTTTGTACGCATAACGAACTTATAATTGGCGAAGTATAAAAATATACAAAATGCATCACGAAATATTTTTCATATGGCCATCGTATTTCTTTTTCTTTACCTGTCTTCTGTGATCTCATATTTTTCTTCTTCTCTTTTTGCCTATTGTTCATCATAGATAGATAGATGGATTTCATTTCAACAAGGTAAAAAAAAATCTAAACAGATACAGAATCTGGTTTACATTGGGGCCATGTAATTATCAGAATTTGCATCATTAACATCTTCTTCTTCTTCTTCTTTTCTTCTTCTTCTTCTTCTTCTTCTTCCTCGTCATCGATTCCCACGTTTTGGCACGAAAGCGAAGTCATCTCGCATGACAGGAGGATAATCTGGACTGAAATATATACTCCACCAACTGCCAAAAAGGACGGTGATACTCAGTATAAACTGCTCCATAATGTTTTACCTTCACTACCGGTCTTGCATCACCTGAATGACGACATTCCAACAAAGTGTGGATGGTGTGGTGAGACAGGGACTATTATCCATCTCTTCATACAGTGCCCAGCCATCCAAGAATCGCTCAACGTCTTGCACCAACTCGTTCAAAAACTGATAAAGAACATAGATATTGATTTTGATTTGTACTGGGCCCTGGTTCCTCATGCTTCAGGTCGCTGCAGGGAAGCCGTGCGTTTGTGCAACTTCTTAATAATCAGTCTCAAAAGTACCATTTATTGGCTCTACCGTACACTCAATTTTTCCGACCCCCTCGTAGTTTGGAAATCAAAATTAAAGAACAGAGTCATTCTCGACTACGAATTCTTCAAGCTACAAAATAATACTGCTGCCTTCACAAAGCGATGGTGTGTGAATAATGCCTTCTGCTCGATTAACGATATGTTTGAACTAATTTGGTCAAGTACTTTTTCTTGACTTATCACTTTATAGTCTCACCATGATTTAGAGTATAATAATTATGCTCATTTTATGTTGTAATATGCTGTCAAAGTATGTTACTGTAAAGAATTTTATTTTGTAGATATGTTGTAGTTTGATTGTAAATAAAGTCTGATTTTGAAAAGTCAAAAAAAGTTTTCTTCTTCTTCTTCTTCTTCTTCTTCTTCTTCTTCTTCTTCTTCTTTTCTTCTTCTTCTTCTTCTTCTTCTTCTTCTTCTTCTTCTTCTTCTTGTTCCTTGTTTTCTTCCTTTTATTCCCTGTTCCTCCTGCTATTCCTCAAGTCCTGTCCTCTGGCGAGTTATAGAGACTAAAGAACTGATACCCAATGTGGTCTTATCCTAAAAAGGAAAACAACAAAAAGACAACTTCTTTTTACCACACTATTTTTCAAAAGTAGCATCCTTTGGTAACAAAAGCATATTTTTCTAAGCCTACCAGCCAAATCGATGGAAAGTTATAAATAATATCCCGCGACATCTTAGTCCGTTTAACAGTGACACTTGTGATCTTGTGTATCTGAACGCTCTGTAACAAATTCAATAGGGTCACCGAGTCAAGTCCACATTGTCGAAATATTTCACGATATCGTTTTGTTTTAATATGTCTACATGTGCACTCGAGCTCAAGTAATTCACCTCTTCAAACACTTCAAAACTTGATAATAAATTGAACTACCAAAACACTCTTGTACTTTTATGTGAAAAAACACGGGTGAAAAAATGTATTAAAAAGAGAAGAGTTAAAAGAAATACCTCAAAATATTTTCGGTCACTTGTTCTATTATTCTACTTTTTGGAAGTAAAAAAATGGATCGGAAGTAATAAATATTTTTGGTTCAAAACATTCAAGATAAGATGCTATTTTGACGTTTTCATTGAAGGGCTTGATTTACTTCTACCTTAAATCAGCTCAAAACAATTTTCTAGAAAGAGTGTAAAACAACATTTTGGGAGAAGAAGATAGTACCAAGAATTAAAATGTTTGACTTTCTTTTTTAATTTTTTATTGATAATTTGCAACAGTTTAACTACAAAAATGTAAAATCAGCAAAACAAGATATAAACTATTTTCGAAAAATAAAGTCGAACACCATTTTAATGGTTCTTTGTAATGATATTCAAATCGCAACCGGTTTGTCATTGTTGTGTCGCACAGTTCTATTCACGGCGAACGGATCTATTCTCCTTCGACAGACTTTATTTTTCGAAAATAGTTTATATCATGTTCAGAAAATGTTGCCATTAAAAGCATAAGCACAGTATTTTGAATATTATCCTTATTTGTTCACATGTGTTACCATGTAAACATGGCAAAGTCATTATTATGGTAACAATTACTATTATTATATCACAATTAGACCTATTTCATCGTTATTGTCGGGGACATTTTTGTTCTTCTTGTTGTTTTTGATATTTTGTTTCGTCAGGAGAAAATTCTGATGAATCAGATTTTAAAAACCTTGAATTAATTAACAATCCATATTTCCAAATTCCGCTCTGTAAATCAAAAATATGTAACATGTCAACTCTTTAAAATCCGGAGTAACGTCAAAACTTATTTTGATGTCAAATCAAATTATGTTCTAGTCATTTTGACGCTCCGTACTGAACGATTTCCGCCTGAATTTGACCCATTTTTTTCTTCATTTTTCTTTAAATGCAGGATGTTTTAAATCTCTATATCGACCACTGTTGGATTTTTATGCATCCATTTTGAATATGGGGTTCAATTACGGAATGAGTTTGTTAAAAGACATCACATTTCGCAGACTTTTCATATCTAATATTTCTGCGGATATCTGTCAGAGGCGAACGAGGGAGCTAGGCCGGCCGGGTTATCAGTAGCGAAGGACATAACGACTAACGGAAATAATGTCAAGTATCAACACTGCTCAATTTTCCCGAAAAGTTTGAATTTTAGATAAAAAAATTGATAAACAAATTACGTCAATCGAAGTACTTGAAACAGAGACAAACTATGTTTTTGTATGCGAATTCCAGATCGTTTTTTTTTCTTTCCAAATTTGGAGTTCATTCAATGTAGGAATGTTTTGATTTTTTTTTTGGTGGAGTGTCAATCTGAACGACAAAATTAAACTAAGAAAAAAAAAGTATTTTGTTTCACTTACATTCTTACAATGACTTTCAAAATATCCAACAAGAATGGTTTTTAAAGGCATAATGATGGATTGATGAAATCAAACTGGCTGCAAAGGTGAATTTTCTGAGGGAAGAGCGAGTAAATGATTTTATTCTGTTTATATGAACTCAGAGCATGATCATCTTCATCCTTCATCTTTGGAGAAACAAATACCATTGTAAGGACAGAATTTGCCTCGCAACTAAGTAGTTTGACGTATTATCAGTCATTGGTTCTCTTGAGTCATCCTCCAAAAACCTCCACGCGGAATAAACGTCATGTTTGTCCAAAATATGAAAAATCATTTGCAGTATTTGCCCTTTTTCATGCTCAGAGGTTTTTTTTACATTTTTTGTTCAAAAGTGAGTACTTTGAAGGAGTGTTCCCCAAGGCGTTAAGTTGTCTCCGTAGGCACTTTGGCAAACTTCCTGTTCGCTGCTTCACCTAGTCTAATGGGTTTTCCTGTGTTGACAAAGAGTTGAGCGAAATCGACTGAAGCTAGAGTCATTTTTGCAAAGATTATTGCTTCCAATTTCTCTCTCTCTCTCTCCCCTCTTTCTGTCTATCCTATCCTCCTTTTCTCTTTCTCCCTCTCTCTCTCTCTGTCACTCTCTATTTTACCTCTCTAGCGCACACACTCATAATCGAAGACATGCACATTACACATGCATATACCATCATATACTGTTCTCACAAGCAAAAAATGTACTCATTTACGTGCATACCTTAGCATATTTCCGCTTTTCTAGATTGTGATTCCCCCCACACACACACATACACACATAACACACACTCATCCGCACGTAAACGAACGTATCTCTCGCTCTTTGATACCCCGCTCTATTTCAAACAGCATATTAAATCACACCTTACCTTATATTCCAAATGCGTTTAATGTACACACTCACACACGCACACATCAACACACACACAAAGACACACACACTAACTCACGTGCACACATTCCCCTTCTCTCCATATTTCTCTGACTCATAATGGGGTGTTGCTCAAAATCAACTGCAAATCAACTGCAACTTTGCACATTGTAACGCGCATTTTCATTCGCGCATGGTATGCGCATTTAAAAAGACGCGCCTGCAAGAATGATTTTGATTGGCGCATTCCGATCAACTGCAACTTGCAATCAATTGCAAATTTTGAGCAACACCCCCTTAGTCTTACCAACATTTTCTTCTTCTCTCTCTTTTTTTCTCTCTTAATGTTTAGGTTACCTATCACTCTTCCCCCTTCCTCCCCCTCTCCACCCCATTCTTTCAGCATCTCTCCATCTTCCACTGTTATCAGTCCACCTTTGTTTCTTTCTTCATCATTTTTATCGTCATATTCTTGTAGGTGCTGAATTATGAAAGGATAGCTGTCAGCTTTAGCGAGCTTCCGGCAAAAATTCATCAATTGCTCTCGACGCAGCAACTCTCTGTACACAAAAGAGCATTACAGATATTTTCATAATAGATTAATCGTGCCAAAGACTAATTTTGCGCCCAGGAAAATGTTGGGGAGATTGATCATATTAAGCGATAGTGCCAAGCGAACGTCTCTAAGTCATTTTAAACACAATTATAAGTTAAGTAGGATAATTGTTTGCTCCTTATAGGCATTGACTCATTGAGGTATTAGTAAATTGTCGTTCTCGTCTTAGGAAAATAAAATCTTCGTTGGGTTAAAATGTTGGTTGATTCCACTTTGATAGGGGAGTATTTGTTTTCCCATCTTATTGGACAATGTTTTCAATGCATTTTGAGCATATCATAAAGAGCAGAATGTACAGGGCACGTACGTGATTTTGGCAAAATCGGTTATTCGAATCACCAAATCGTTAGGTAATATTATAATAACACGATATAATGTATTTCCGACAAAAAAATGAGTCGAACACTAATTCAATGCTCCTTTGTATTGCTATTCAAATCGGATCGGCTTGTGATTGTTGTGTCCTCACAGTTCAATACACGGCGTACGGCTCTATTGTCCACTACCGACTGCGGAAATAGTTTATATCGTGTTTAATGTATTGTCAGTCCACCCTCCTGAACCCCTACCTCTACATTGTTCTCTTTCATAAATTCCACAATTCTATTTGTTTTTCACTTCAAGCAAATAATCATGACAATGTGGTTCCATTTTTAAAACGCTTCTCTATAGAACAAAAATAATGTTTTAATAGGTTTTCTGATCATCGGATGTAGCTTTCAAAATCACAAATCATGCCATAAGTCTTTGTACGAAATTTCATTCAATTCTAATGAATGCTGCATGACTTGAGTTTCAAAATTATCTAGAAGTCTGCACTTTGTTTATTACAAAGATGTGTTTTGTGTTCGTCTGGATTCTAAAAAAAGTGAAAGAAACTACATCCACTTCAAAAGCCTTTGTCCATTTTTTTCTTCAGATTTCACGCAGACGACATTGAGTAGTAATCGTTCCGTGATCGATCAGACACGTCTGGTATCGCACCGATATCTAAGCCAAACGTCTGTCACAAACTCCGCATCAAACCTTAAACCATTCAACGCCAACCAAAGTAGTTATTCCAATGACGCAGCATGTAAAGGGTTAAAGAAATGTATGGAATACAACTTGTGTTTTCGATGATCGAAAGCTTAATCTTTGAGCATGACTTTCATCTCATTCGTCTCCCATTTTCATACGGTCTGTTTGTTTCATTTTAGTGAGATGTATTGCTGGAACTTCCGAAATTTTTGGACATTTGTGATTGATTCGACACAAACTCGATGTTTTGTGTACTTTATGATCACCTGAAATTTCCTTTTGGAGGTGGCTTCCAAATCTCATATGATTCCTTTTGTCTTTGTCCGGAATTTCATTTAAATCTCAATAAAAGTAATCATTTGAATTTTGGAATTTTCTATTATTCTGCAGTTATGGTATTACGAAAATATGATTGTGTTTATCTGAATTCTTTAAAATTTATTAATAAAAAGAAACTACATCCAATTCGAGAGCCTTTGTCCATTTTATCAGATTTCAAGCAGACGACATTGGGTATAAATCGTTCTGTGATCGATCAGACACGGCTGGTATCGCACCGATATCTAAGCCAAACGTCTGTGACGAAATCCATATCAAACCTTAAAGGTCCACTTTTATGACAATATATGTTGACTCGTGGTGATCTATGCTACCCTTACCATCACCTTTGTGAGTGAGAGAGCTCCCAAATGTTCCCATATATTTTATAATAATTTTTCTTTATATTTTAGAGAGACATTTTGGGAACGCCCCTAAAAATTCTCTTCATATGCAGAGTACTGTATATGAGGTCATATAGTACTATGCATATGAAGAGAATTTTCAGGGGGCATTTGTGGAAATCCCTTGGAGGGGAACTTATTTGATTTACAAAAGACATTAAGATGTAATTACACCTGACCTGAACATACTTTGAATCATTCCTCATTATATCTTATGTTAATTTGAGAATGTTTACAACTGGCCATTATTAAGAGAGATTAACTTGGTGAACAATGACGATGGAATGCAATTACTGCTCAATGGACTATCAAGTGAATAGAAACAACAGGCTCAATGGTGGAATGATTCAAGGTATGTTCACGTCTGGTGAAAGTACGTCCTAATATCCTTTGTAAATAAAATAAGTTCCCTTTCAAGGGATTTCCACAAATGCCCTTAAACATTCTATTCATATGCATAGTACTGTATATGACCTCATATACAGTACTCTGCATATGAAGAGANAATTGACAACTGGAACCGTGTAGACTCTCCACAAACTCTACAGGAATTACAGAATTCAGTAGTCAATGGGTTAAGATAAATGTTCAGTATACAAGTTAGTATACGGTTAGTAAAGCTTGGCTCTAAATTTGCCACCCACCAATGTCAATTAAGGTCTCACCTGAATCAAAGTGCAAAATGTATGGAATTCGTTTTTAGAATATTTGATACAACCTTATTTAAGAACATATGATTTGCATTTGGGATGCAAAAAGAATGTAGTGAGAGTTATCAAGTGAATGCATTTTAAGTTTGGAAGAAACAAAATTATCATTTTAATTAGTTTAAGCACCCATTGAGAAAGCTCACCCATTGATAAAGCTATGCGCTCACCTCCATTTACCCTTCTCACCATAAAACTGGATAATTCAACATATAAAGAAGCCTGCAAGCAACAGCAAACCTCAGTAAACGTTATGAAACTGCAACGTGACTGAAACGTTTTACTCGCTCGCTTTGCTCTCTCGATAATCGAAGCGTTTACCAAATGCTGAAGAAGAAGACAAATAAAGAAGTACAAAAAGAAAAAAAGAGAAAAGAATACAGAGAAAAAATCAGAAGCAGAACACATAAAAACGTTAAAGAAAAATAAGGACGACGAAGAAAATGAAGAAGTAGAAGAAGAAGAGGAACAAGAATAAAAGAAAAAGAATTAGGATTAGAAAGAAAGAGAAAGCCGTAAAAAAAAAAGAAAATAGAGGAAACGATAATTATGTTGAAAACGTGAAATAATGAGAGAGAGAGGGAGAGAGACAAGGGGAGACGTGGAATGGGAGAGAGAAGAGAGGGAGGGAGAACTACCACGATGAGAAAAGAAACAGTGGTTTTGTCGAGTAACTAAATAACCTACTGACCTTGCTTCAAGTGCAAACTCCCGGTGTTTTCGTCACCCAAATTGAGTCTATAGACATTAAAATATCACATTTTGGCTAAATGTTTTGTCACTTAGCTCGTTGACAAACCTTTCTTGCAATTTGCAGACTAATTCTCTTTTTTATGTCTTCCATGCAAAACGAGAAAGGCCTTTTCTTTCGTGGTCTACCCGTCTGTATGTACAGTAGGGGTCTGCCCTCGGATCGCTCCCCCGGAGGTTTAGGCGCACCTGCATCGGTTGGTTACGAAAAGGATCTCCAAACATTTCCCGCGTGAAGCGGAATGCATATATACATTTTTAAAAGAAGACATATTAGAGAGAGAGAGAGAGAGAGAGAGAGAGAGAGACGAAAATGAAAGAAAAGAATGTAAAAGGACCTCGTTATCATTACAAGACGTCAAACAGAACCATTTGCACTTTGTGTGCTCAATTACTTAATGCTTTTATAGCGCGTATGTGTATCATCTGTATAGCGCATATACGGAAAATATAATCCCAAAAGCAATCACGCAATCTACCCGCCTCAAATCCGTCCAGTCCTATTTCAACGTTGAAATTGTAGTAGCTTTTAGAGTTCGCTTTACTCTTTCCTATCATTTTACCTCTCACGCTTGCTATTGAAAACGTTAAATAAGAAACTTCCGGAGGCCTTGGCGAAATAGTATTAATTGATATTCTTAAGAACTTGTATCGACAAAAAACTGATTAGATTTGGGAGGGTGAAAATGGACCCGTCTCCCGGTTACCTCCAACTTTACTCCGGAATGCCCGTCCAACACAGCATCAATTAATTCGTCTATGCCTGATTCCATATTCAATGTGGTGTCTGCAATTAACCCAATATTTATTTTATCTTGTATTAAAACGCTTTTGACAAAATAATCCGGTAGAATTGAGCATACTATCTATTCATTGCGAGTTTTTAATTGAATTATCTCTTATGCATACATTTGCGCAAGTGATTTTGGTTTTGTTAATTGGGTTATTAAGAAGGCAATTGACGCATTAATGTGGATACTCTGCAAACTTCAGATTTAAAATCCAATTAAGTCTTGATCCTCACACTTTTCCTTTATCCTTTACGTTAGAAATGTGAAAACAAAAGCAACATAAAAAGTATAGTACATCTCTATTAAAAAACTGAAAGTTAATTTTAAGAAAAAAAATCATACTTTTGTCCATATTTTTTTAACCTTGAAGCCCTCTCACATCAATGGGAAATGAGCGGGAAGAAGTCTGGTAAATATCAAATCAAATCAAATCATCTTACATTTCAGTTCTTTTGAAAATTCAATTATATACAGTCATAAGTAATAATTGTAATATGACAAAAGAAATGAAACAATAGAGGCCAACAAAGAAGCGAGGCTTGTTTAGAAGGCTTGGCCCTAATAATTACATTAATGTTCGAAATATGCGCACTATTTTGTGTCGTATATATTAATCAGATCGTAAATACAACACAAAAAATGCGCGCATTTTGAGCATTTTTCCTATTCGTTACCCTTCGCCCGCCTATTTATTCATGCACATAGTTATTATTCAATTATATATTTTTACATATTATGATAAGATTTGTCTTTAAAACATGTACTATGTTACGATTCCATAAACCTTTACGGTTTCAATTGAGTGATCTTTGTGTTGGGTAGATAGATAAATAATTGAAATGATTCTTTGCTTATCCCAACATAGACAAACAATGATTGACAGTGCTTTACCGAGATGGTGTGAACAAAATCTTGACAGGCATTCTTGGGTAGCAATCGAACCCACGGTCTCCTGATGACTAGACAGGTGTCTTACCACTAGACCTTACTGTTTGTACTGAAATGTGCAAAATCACATAGCGAACGCAATCTAATTCTTTAAAAGACACAGGAGAGACGGTTAATTGACTGAAAATGTATGCGTTCGGATTGCACTCGATGTACTCAAATGCTAGCGTTAGACAAACGTGCTTTACCTGGGTCGAGTGCAGCACATTAAAGGTCATGGATGGGATTCGATCCGCGACCCCTTCAGGTTGGTTTTGGATGTCGAAGATCAGAACCATCATATACCACAACACTTCCATAGACCTAATTCTAAATGGATAGCGCTCTCTCTCTCTCCGCACACACACACACACACACACACACACTCTCTCTCTCTATTTCTTTGTCTCTATCTCTCTCCACACACAAGCACACACTTATACACCAAACACAGCCTCTCTCTATCTCTCTCTCCACACACACACACACACACACACACACACACACCTCGTGGGTCACGGGTAAAAAAGGTGGTAAAGTGAAATGATCAAAACACTGTGAAAATAATCGAAAAGTTCTGAAAAACAATCAAAAGGCTCTATCTGTAACCAAATATTTTTAGAGTTTGTTCTCCTCTCCCTCTACTATTTCCATAATCATGATAATAGTTCTAATAGCTGTCCTTTCAATGACAAAAACCATACCATATTTACTCAGTTTAATGTTTACCCATTGTAGACTAATCTCCGGGCATGAAGCGCAAATACGACAATATTTTACAAGCACCGTAGTCACAATTCTCTTTGTGATATATCATAGTGGCATTGTGTGGCAGCTATTTCAATTGTCCTATTAATGTTGTCAATCACGCATTAAGTAATTAATCATTGATGAAGCTGTTAGCTAAGCAAACAGGAGACAGTAAAAGGGGAATAATAGATCTATTATCTTCCCGAGGAAATTGTTAAAGCATATTGATATTGGAAGTATTCTTCGTCTGATTGTTTGAGTTTGAAAAGAAAACGTTCAAGGTTTCGATTTCTATTCTTCTTTTTTTTCCTTCGCTTCTCGTCTTTATCAATATTGCCGAAATGTTACAAAACTTTGGTGTGCGAATGGGAACCTCCCGGGGGTATGTGGGGCGCGTCCCTATCTGTTTTGGAAGTTGTTGGCACAGTATTAAATGTAACCCCCCCCCCCCCCCCCTCTCTCTCTCTCTCTCTCTCTCCCCCCCCCCCCCCCCCCCCCCCACTCTTCTTATGATGGTGTTCGGGTGTCAAAGGGCCGCACCTCCGTTGGCGACGCGTGGCCCCTGCAATTTTAGTAGTTAAGCCCCCCCCCCCTTCCCCCTTATTTTTGTTTGTTTGCTAGACCAATGATAGTCAGAAAAAAAGTGGAAGGATAAACTTATTGCTCCCCACCTTTGGCGAAGGTAGCCTATTTATCTATTCATTTCTCTTCTTTTTTATAACTTTTTTTTTCTTCAATTTATCTTTTTCCCACTCTCGAACCCTCATATCACTCATCTCCCTCTTTCTATCACTTGACAAATAACTTCCGCAACACAAGCATAACATGTATTGTTGGATGTGCCCCTGCCCGAGGCCCAAACCCTGACACCTCGAAATGGTGTCAAACGGTCTCTTTAGGCCCCACCCCCCTCTTCCCGGCCCCCATACGCCCGCCCTCTTCTCCACCTCCACCACCACCACCACCACCAAGCGCCCACCTGCCCCACCCTCTCCGTGCCGCTGCTCCGGTGGGCCGACTAGCTGTCATTACGCGCAAACAACGTTGATAGCCTACAAGTTCAAGGACATTTTGTGTAAATCGACAGGAGCGCGAACTGGCTACTACCATTGAAAGATGGAGAGGAAAAAGTTTTCAACTTCAACAAGCACATTTATTTTTTTAACAACATTCTTCTATAAAGATACCCTTTCTTGTAAATTCATACTCCAGTTTTCTCATTTTGCATTTGTTTCTTCTTCTCCACCTCCAAGTCCTCTTTCTCCATTTTGTTCATCACCGACTTCTTCATCTGCCTCTTCTTCTTCTTTTTCTTCATCATTATATATAATTGTCATCATCTTCTTCTTGTTCTTCTTTCTTGTGCTTCTTCACCTTCATCATCATCGTCATCATCATCGTCGTTGTCATTATCATCATCAAATCCTTCTTCTTTTCCATCTTTTGCTCCTTCTCTTGTCCTTCTTCGTTTTTTCCATCGTTTTCTTTTTCCTCTTATTTTCTTCATCAATTTCTTCAAAGTCCTGTTTTCCTAACCATTTTGTTTGTATCTCCTTTATCATCATCTTTTGGCAACTGGATCTTTCCAATAACTCAAAATGTGAATGGGTCTATGCATAGGTAAGGGCATGTTTGTGTTTGTGCGGCAACTGTGTGTGTGCGTGTGTCAGTGTGTGCGTGTGTGAGAGAGAGTGAGTATGTGAAGTGAGGTGTGTATGCATGGGCGAATGATTGGTTGATACCTGCCTCGCGTATTTGCGTGTGTGCGTTTTGGTGGGTGTGTATATGCGTGCGTGTGTGTGCGTGTGTGTGCGTGTGTGTGTGTGTCTGTGTGTGTCTGTGTGTGTGTATGCACCCATGTGCCCACTTGCGTCTTTTGCAGTATGAAAGTGATTGACAAAACACCTCTCATAAACACATCTCATTCTGTATCTTATCGTTGGACCGGATCCTGTACCTCGAGCTATAAAACTTTGACCCTCAATAGACTGACAGATGTGTAGATCCCTTCACTTGCTTTATTTCGATTTTGAAAAAATAGAAGAAAACAGCTCAAACATGTTGTTTTCTTTATTTTTGTCACCTCAAGCTCTAAAATAACAAGAAAACAAGAACCATTCAACGTATACTTCAGTTACTTTGTTTCGATATAGATTCTTTATTCTATTTCTTAAAACTTGAGAGCAAAGGTTGTTGAGAAAATCGCGAATCAATGGAAGGTATGCTATATGTTTAAAAATATGATTCCTTTTAGGTATCAAAACAAATGATTGTTAAACTGAAGCAAACAAATATGCCCTATTATAATATGCCCGCATGTTTTTCGTGGCATTTCTTTAAATCATGTATCTTCGGTTTGCTAAAAAAAAATTTCTTGTGTGTATGTGTATGAGATTATGTGACTTCTATATATCCAAACGATTTTAATTAATATTTTTTATCTATCAATATCTTTATCTCTCACATTAAATCGAATCGCACTAACTCAGGTAATCATTTTTGCAATTTCTTGTTACTAAATTTATATTCTCAAACATGTCTTTATATCTTTTCTGATAGGCGTGAAATCGAAATAAGAAAACCAATATCAGGACATTGATGTAAAATAGCATATTGCTGATCTTTTGTACCTGTGTAAATATATTCTAATAAAATAAAATAAATGAATAAATAAATAAATAAATGGAATCAAGATATATACCCGCTTCATTTTACCAGGCATTTGGGGGTATTAAAGACAATATCGTGCTATTTTTCTTCAACGAAAAGATATGATTTAGCTCGTTGTTCCCTTGAAGCCTCTACATGAAACGTTTCCACATGAGGCTCTGTCGCGAGGGGGTCAAAAAAGTGCAAATTATTGGAAGTGGTCTGAATTGTCTGATATGATAGGGCGAAGCCATCCCAATTATCGCGGGGCAATAACAAAGCCGAGGGCCATCCACCGAGCACTGAAAATATATTAAAATGGCAACGCAGAACCAGTCCTCAAAACAGTCTTTTTTTTCTCTGTCTTTTCTGAGCTCATTTTGAGAAGCATTTGATCCCCTTCTTCCGATCGTTCACTAATCCGATACGGGTGTTTTGCAGTTTGTTTGGGGTGCTCTTGTTTTTCTGCTTCACCAAGGTGTCCAACTATTTTCTTTTCTACTTTTGATTCAAAAGGAAGGAAAATCCAAGATCGTAACGATTTCTAACAATTAGCATTATTGCTAACTCCGTTGTAAACTGATAATAAATGTAGCTTTTTTATTACCCACCGCTAATAAGCCATTGGATATCAATTAAGCACAAACTAATATTGTTTTGACGAGTCATAGCTTCATATTTGGTAAATGCTTACATTTTGAACGCAATTTAATACAAATTTTCAAAAAATCAACCCTCTCACAATTATCAGATTATGCGAAGGTCGGTAACGTCATTACTTCCGGTTCCGGTTTCATTAGCGCTATACAAAGTTGTTATAATTCTTAAAAAAGAAATTCCACTTAATTTGATGGAACTAAATACAACTGTTTTATTAGATTTCCGTGATAACTTTTCTTCCTTATTTTTTTGGCCCCCCCCCCCTTCTCCTTGTTTCTAGCGTCTTTCCTCACCTCGTCCAATGCCCTTCTGTCAACCTGTGGTGAACTGGGAGTTGAAACAAAAGAATAAAAAGAGAAATAGGAAGAAGTCCAAATCCCGTGTGATTGATGTTTCGGTGGCACTAACATCTCGTTTGCAAACAACCTCAAAAGAGGTGTTATGACACTAAACAATAGCAACCATCGGGAGCTTTACCCAAGCCCGACATAGCGATAACTTCAGCGATAACGCACTCGCGCGTGCGATGAGCTCAAACGCGCGCTTCAACGGGATGGCGGTGGTGGGAGGAATTGGTGAAAGAGACCCCAGCGAGTGAGTCGTTTGGGTTTTGAGAGGGAGGGAAGTTTAAGAAAGTACGAGGGACTTAAGTATCATGTTAGTGTTTGGTGCTCTATAGGAGTGTAAAGCGGGGGCTTTGGTGGTGATCTCCGGCCGGCGAGCCCCCCTTAGCGCAGTGATGCGATCCGGGTCGGCTGGTTGGTAAGGTGAGCTGTACTTTCCAACATCTCAGCTTACCGTGTTTTGCTCCCCACTCATGTGCTCTCTCACCGTCTTTCTCCTGCTCCGATTTTCTGGATTTTCATCTTCTGTTCCTTTTTTCTCCCTATTCCTTTCTTATGTTTCATTATTATCATTTAAAGTAGTTGTTCTTGTTTTCTGTCCAATTTTCTACCGCTCCGACTCTCTATACCTCTCTCTCTTTCTCTTTCTATCTATATTTCTTTCACTATCTCTTTCTGTCTCTCTCTATTTCTCTCTATCTGTCTCCCTCTATCTATCTGTCTCTATCTCTCTTTGTCTCTCTGTCTTTCTCTCTCTCTCTCTCTCTCTCGTACACACACACACACACACACACACACAAACGCACATTCATTTTTTCTCTCTTAAACTCACAAAGTAACTATAATCAATTCTAAATTCGGTAGCAATTTGCAATCTAGTAATTTGTAAAGATGAAAACTGAATTTTAAAAGATTTATCAATTAAAGATTATACGTTGGCATTAATTTGTAATATATTTTATATACATACGCTATCGATTGTAGTTGACTGTAAGAATTAAAAAAAAGTTCACATGACGTACGCATTTTCATAGTACATTTTGTCTCAACCTTATAAGTATTGAACGGTCTACGAACGACATGTGTACGAATGAAAACCTTCAATGTGATACTCCCAAATGGACCTTCTGAACTTGAATATCAAAGAAATACCTGAGAAATATAAGAAGTTGTCTTCCTGAAAATTGATTGTTGTCCTTGGTGAAATAAATGCGTTGAAACCTCGACTTCTATCTGATAGCTTTAACCATAGACCTGTCGGAGGTGATAGGTCTATGCGAAATCGAATGATTTGGCGTTAAATGTGAGACAACGTTTTGTATAGTAAATCTAATTGGTTGTGCAATGAATAACTGAAAAATCAGTTTTCATTAATTTCTCACTTCCCTACGGTTGATCAGTAAGGGAAAAAAGGAAAAAAAAGAAAAAGAAAAAACAGACTTTAGTAGGGTTAAACTTAGAACCGGAACTTTAAGGTTTCAGACACTACAATAGTCCTCCGGAAACTGTTAAACGTGGAGCGCGAAATTTTGTTCAACTCACCAATATGCCTTGTTTTAGTTGAAAAAAAATCGAGGAGGCGACTTATCCAAACTCGCCCTGGCGCCTTGTTCAAGACGAGCAGGCGAGAAGGCGACTTGTACAAACTCGCCTTTGTCCTGCACGTATAAGCTTCCTTACTTTTGTCCCTTTTTTTTTGAAACCTTAAGGTTTTTTGTTCTTAATGTGAACCGACTATTACCCACTTTGCACACTTTGATTTAAATGTCAAACCACGAAAGGACTAAGTACCAATTTAAAACTGAAATTAGTAATGTGTTGACGTTTTGAAACACCTTTCACTCTCACCTGGCTTTTGTGCTCTCAAATCAATGGGTGGTATTCTAAATAGAAATAATCTTAGGCCTAGCTTAAAAGCTTCATATCTACCACGAACAATACCACCACGACAAACATCACCACCACCCCACTTATCCTCACCATCGTCACCACCTCCAACCGACCTCGCCCAGCCCCGCCGTGGCCGCCGGCGAAGCTCCGCAGCCCCATTAGAACTGATATTGTAACACGTGGAGAAACAAAAGCTTAAATGATTGACATTTTCTTCGCCAAAATCGGAATAAAGTATTCTCAGAATAATTAATATATAAAATTGTTTTGCGACTAATTGGTCTTCATACTGTGTTAATCAATTTTCCCTCCGCAAACGTCATCAACATGTTTTACAAAAGACCAAGTTTATCATGGATGATGCTAATAAAAATGATAANCTCTCACCTGGCTTTTGTGCTCTCAAATCAATGGGTGGCATTCTAAATAGAAATAATCTTAGGCCTAGCTTAAAAGCTTCATATCTACCACGAACAATACCACCACAACACAACCATTACCACCATCTCACTTATCCTCACCATCGTCACCACCACCAACCGACCTCGCCCAGCCCCGCCGTGGCCGCCGGCGAAGCTCTATATCGCACCATTAGAACTGATATTGTAACACGTGGAGAAACAAAAACTCAAAATGATTGACATTTACTTCGCCAAAGTCGTAATAGTATTCTCAGAATAATTAATATATGAAATTGTTTTGCGACTACTTGGTCTTCATATACTGCCTTAATCAATTTTCTCTCCGCAAACGTCATCAATATACAAAAGACCGAAAAGTTTAACGTGGATGATGCTAATAAAATGATAATGGTGACAGAGTTCTTACTAATGATATACACTTTCTTTAAACAATTATGCTTGCAGTGGGAGTCCTTTTTCTCAAATTATTTTTCTTCATTTGATATATTTCTTTTTCGATTAATTAATCATGCAGTATTTCAAAATGACCTTTATTTATCTTGCTTATTTTTGTGATTTATGTATTTTATGTTACGAATTGCTACCAATAAACGCAGAAAATGAAATCGAATGATAAAAAAATTATCAAAACGCTATATGTGGACTCGAATTGATTGAAGAAACGTGACACAAACAACTTCGAAAACAGAGTTTATGACTTTGATAATTTGCTAAACATATAATTTAGCAGAATCATGAAATTGAAATGAAATGACGCCCTGGCTAAAAAGGCAAGTGTCAGAACCATTTATATTCACGACACCCCCGAAACGTAAGTTCCGTTTGCTGTAAGCCCTCACCACCCCCTTCCTCCCCTCCAGAAAAAGCAAAATAGAATGACCTTTCTTTTAAAAAACTTTTTTTTTCTAAATGCGTCTGTAGTGGTCGCAATTTTTATGAATATATATATATATATTTGGTACAGATTTCATGCAGAAAATAAGACTTAGAATAAAGTAAAGCCCTAAAACGTCTGAAAATGACTCTTCAGGTTTTCTTTCACGTGTTTATTCATAATTCTGTTGAAAATGACCTTTCATATTAAATTTCTCAGGCTCAACTTTTTTTAAATAATTTTTTTAATAGTTTTACTATGATGTTTTAAGTGAATAAAGGTTCTGGTCCGGTCATTTTCAGAGGGTCGATCAGTTTTGGGTTTCTAACAATATATTTTGACCTAATGTCTATCAGTCTGCCCAGGTCTCTCTCTCCTCTCACTTACCCTACATTCCCTCTGCGGGAAGAAGAACTTGTCAGGTGATGTTGTTGTTTTTCTAGACATTGGACAAAAAAAGGCGTCAAAATAATACTCAGAGTTAGTCTGCAATATCAGTCTGCGATATCAAATGTAAATTCCACTAACGCGCATATCAGCATAATTGCTGGTAACTTAAAACTTACTTTGATGAAATTCTCTCAAAATGAAAAAAAAATGCAATCACAAATAACCCAACATAAAGCTTCAAAGAAAGAAATTAAATTCGCCACTGTTTAAATAGACGCAGACATTACTCTTAGGTACATGATAACTCAATAAGCTCATGGCAGTCTTGTATCTTTTACATTTGCAAAATGTCATATCATTTACGGTATATCCATTTTATTTACAAAACACTAAGAAAGTATAAACGAAGTCATGGAATTTCTATTTAACAAAATATTATTGTTGTTGTATTAGATAAGCTTTGAGACGGCATCGTAATAATCATTGGATTTGTTATAACAAAATCATTTCAGAGTGTATTGAATATTGGAAAAAAAAAGAAAATGGTTTCATATATTAAAATGGTCGAGACTAGCGCAGGGAGGGGCGGTAATGAGCCGTGACCTTTTCTCTGTTGCATGCAGGACTCGCTCTAGCAACGTTAGCCAAACGTATCCACTGCGAAAGCATCCCTTGCAGCGAATTCCAGTGAATAGGAACTGAGTATGTAATTGCTACAAAAACATAATAATATATAAAGGATGTGCTTTCATGAAAGCGTGCTCTTTCTCTATCCAAGGTAAACTCAAATACTATTTGAATTGTTGATATGTCGGGATTTTTTTATAATCTTGCGCTACTTTCACTCCCGCCACTCTGTCAAAATGGTTAGAAAATTATTACAGAATATAAAGCTTCGATTCTGATATATCTGAAAAATGGTTTGGCCCTTAAAAATGGTCGAGACTAGCCCAGGGAGGGGCGGCAATGATCCTTGACCGTTTTTTGTTGCATGCAGGACTCGCTCATCGAATGATCAGCAACATTAGCCAAACGTATCCCCTGTGAAAGCGTCCCTTGTGGATTATAGTTAATAGGAACTGCGTATGTCATTGTTACAGAAAATATGTAACAGTTGTCATTTCATGATAACGTGCTCTTTCTCCACCCAATGAATTCAAATGCTATTTGAATTGTTGCTATGTTCGGTTTTTTTTAATAATCTTGGGCTAATTTTCACTCCCGTCACTCCATCAACATGGTAACAAAGCTATTTCAGAGTACCGTATAGATCTTCGATTCTGATATCTCAATTGTTGAATTGTGTTGAATTTGAATTCAAATAATAACCTTGCGCTAACTTTCTTTCCTATCACACCATCAACATGGTAACAAAATTATCTCAGACTGTATTGAATATTGAAGAAAAATGGTTTTCCCCTTAAAACATGCATGGTCGAGACTATCCTTGGGAGGGGCGGCGTTGAGCCGTGACCGTTTCTCTGTTGCATGCAGGACTCGCTCATCGAGTCACTAGCAACGTTAGCCAGACAAATCCCCTGCGAATGCCTTCCTTGTGAATTCAAATGAATAGGAACTGACTTTGTTACTTTTTCGAAAATAAATATATATGACGGTTGTTCTTTTATGAAAACGTGCTCTTTCTCTATCCAAAAAACTCAAATACTATTTGGATTGTTGCTATGTCGGAACTTTTTTATAATCTTGCGCTAAATTTCCCTCCTGTCACTTTATCAAAATGGTAACAAAATCATTTCAATCAAATCAAATCATTTTATTTCATTTCCTTACGAAGATTCAATTATATACAGAGTAATGAAATAATGACTGCAATGTAACGAAAGAAATGAAAAAGAGGCAAGCAAAAAAGCGAGGCTTGTCGAAAAGGCTGGCCCCTGTGAGGAATTGAATATTGAAAGAAAAATGGCTTGCCCCTTAAAAATGGTCGAGACTAGTGCAGGGAGGGGCGGCGTTGAGCCGTGACCGTTTCTCTGTTGCATGCAGAACTCGCTCATCAAGTCACTAGCAACGTGTTGACTTCTACACCTTTCTTTTCCGGGCGGGTTTTGATCAAACTTTCACCACTCTCATAATTGCCATCTCTCTCAGCACCCGGTCGAGGTGAGACTGAGGCCGATTTTGTGATATTTTTCTCCCTATTTCTACTTATTTTTTGTTAAGCAAAACCTCGCCATTTGTGGGAACTGAGACGTTTAGATGTAAGGAGTTTCTCGAAAAATTAATGATCACCTGAAACAAATCGTGAATCGAGTAACTTTGGACATTGTTGAAAGTTTGAAACGGAGTAGTATATTAACACATTCATGCAATAAAACCATTTCTTAAAGAAAATTCTAAGACCATATATCATTATGTCATTAATTTGATCTTCATTTATTTGGCCTTTTCCATAATTGCCCATTTTAATAATGAGATCCTAAAAGAACTCTAAAATCTGTTTTTGTTTCCGAACAATTTAATACAATTTTGAAGTTAACTTGAAATCATAGCGTCGAAAGTGTTTTGCGTTTACTGCTTTATTTTTCAATATTGATCTCCTAGCAAACTCCATTTATAAACATGACAAATGTGATAGATTCATAAATTAGTATCTAATGTTTATATTGTTCTACTTTCATTGTAAGAAAGCTTGCTACTTATTAGAATTTCATGCTATAATATCACATCTTGTCTTTGATAAAAGTGGAAAATATCATAGATTTTTAATTTATCACAAAAATGTGTTTTCCATAATGAACAATTATTACAATGATACCAAGTTTGAATTGAATTGCGAAATTATGATAACCGCTGTAAGCTTAGAACGAAAGTACATGTATGTATAAAGGAATAACTTATCAAATTCTTTCTGCACCAGATGCGCATGATCTTTTTTCATATCTGCATATTTCCCTAAATGTCTTTTACCATTGTTACATATTTTTTGGCGCATTTATGAAAAATAATTGGTGGGTTTATATATGATAATACGTTTTTTGATTGATGTATCAATTTATTAATATAATGATTCATTGATTGATTGATTCATTCATTCATTGTTTCATTAATTCATTCATTGTTTGATTCATTGATTGACTATAAAGGAATGACTGAATATATCTTTTTTTTTGTAACATTGTTAATTGTGTTTTGTGTTTAGCAAAGTAAACTTCCTTTCCAGCACCTGACCACAGCAATAAAATATGTAGATGCTAATAGGGCTAGCCTTTTCGTCTAGGAAAATTTCGCCCTTTCATCTGTTTAGGACATCGCTCGTCGCTCGGGGGCTGGTGACTGCTCCGACACAACGCGAATAAATATACATGGGGCTGTACATGCATGTCGGCTCCTCGCCTGTGCCAGCCGCCCGGCGGCGTGCCCTTGCCGAGCTTAGCCGCCTAGCTATTATCGCTTTCCCGGTGACCTTGGTTCCTGGTAGGTTTGGGGGATTATTACGTGTTTATGCTAAATGTCAGCAAGTGTTACAGATGTGGGTGGATGCATGGGTGATGGTCGAAAATTCTTACTTGTTCTCACTCGAGATGTCCATTATTCCGTCTTCTGCCCGCTCCCCTTTCAAGCCTCTCCCATCATGCCCATATTGTTCCGTTCCTCTTGTTCTATACTATCATTTGAGTAGCATCCGTTTTCACAATTCAAACCTTTTAAAAATACAGTATCACCGATGTGGATGGACGCATGAGTGATGGTCCAAATTTCTCACTTTCTTCTCACTCAAGATTTCCGTGAGTTTGTCTCTCATCCGCTCCCTTTTGGATCCTTTCCCGTATTGTTTACTTCTCCTTTTTCTACTATCACTCAAGACTACCCGTTTCCACTTTCTTAACCTATACATGTCTATATGAACAACATAAGTCGTTCAGGAAAGGGTTTATACATTCCCAAATATTTCAAGTGCGCATCCTTTTAGAAATACACATGCTTGATAAAATGTGGGCCGTTCTCATATTCACAAAAGTATAATCATAATCAAAATTACACACGCGCGCACACACATACACATATACCTACACACACAGCACACGATCCGTGTATCTTGTATAAGTACATCACAATACACAAACACCATCCATCTTTCCTCGTCCTACCTTTCATCTATAATTGGTATATGTCTCTCATGTACACGTATACACACATCCACACACGCACACAAATACAAACAAACGTACACACCTATATACACATACACACACATATCCGTGCACTTAATAGTCAGAAAATAATTCACTTGGTATCCTGATTACATCACTCATAATATTCATTATTCTAAGTGATTAAGACAAATGTTGTTCATCCCGCATCCTTTAAAAGGCCGGCGTTACGTAATAGTTCTACATCTACCACTGACGAACTTTGCCATTGTAACATATACCTAGACTATAATTGTCCATTCATTTTCACTCGTTCTTGGGACATGTAGTTCACATTTTACACACCCATTAAGAACCCTAGCATTATGTATGCATGCATATGTTCAGCTGTTATTGTATAATCATTAATACTTCTACATCTACTAAAGATATAAGCCCTACCCACGTGACTATGCTATTTACAAGCTGAAAATGTGTTCATCGTGATAGAACAATAGTAATAATGATTATAATAATAGTGGTACAATTCATCTGGCGCAAAATCCACCTGTTCAAAAAATACTCAAGGCACAACTATGAATAATATGTGAAGATGTTGAGTAAATTATACACGAGACATAGTAGAGAAGAGAAAAGTGCAAGAAACATGACAAAGGGATGATGTTCTCGGTCTTTTTTTCATTTACTTGAAGTAAATAAGTATTCTTTTCTTAAGGTGCTTCAAGTGGGTAAAGCATACCTTTATTTTAGGAAGCTCAAATGTAATAATTCCCTGTTAAAGAACCAGTTTGGACGAGTTTTCGAGAGCTCGAAATACATGTATGTATATCATTAAGGAATGATAATTTCTTGCATATACACAGTACAATTCAAAACGAACACGTACATCATGGACTTAGTCAATGTAGAATTTTCCCAGGCTCATGAAATATTCCTTATGCCGAACAAAACATTTAAACGAAAGATTTTAAAGTACTTTTTTCCGCCAGACTTGGATATTTCATCGAGGAGGATAAACGCGGGTGTCATCAGGGATTAAAGGATGGAGAAAAACGTCTCCATCATGCTTGTTTTATCTGCTACCTGTCTCTTCAACTGCAGTTGATGTTTGAGAACGTCCATACGATTTTTCTACCCGTCGATGATATGTGTAATCGTTTGTCTGGTCATTTGTGATTCTTATGGACTCCGCTTTAAATGTGATTAGCACTATAATTATTTCTGAAATTGCTTTTAGCCTCATTACCTCATCGTCATCATCATAATCATCATTATCATCACCTTAATTATGATGATGATGATGATCCTCCTCCTCCTCCTCCTCATCATCATCATCATCATCCTCATCATCACCATCCCCATCATCACCACCACCACCACCACCACCCCATCATCATCATCATCATTGTCATCAGGGATTAGAAGATTAAGAAAAACGTCTCCATCATGCTTGTTTTATCTGCTACCTGTCTCTTCAACTACAGTTCGTGTTTGAGAACGTCCATGGGAATTCTTATAATGCTTGTCTACCCTTTGAGGTAATACTAATAGGTGTAGTCATTTGTTTGATCACTGTGATTTGTATGGACTCCATTTTAGATGAGATAGGAGTGTCTTCTTGATACAATTATCAATGATTGCATTTTCATAGTTTACCAAAATGGAACAAGGGTGAATTAAAACCCTTCATTACGGAAGCAATGGTATTATACAGATGTAAATGAACACGTAACCATCATCATCACCACCAATAGCGTTATCATCACCACAACCTTTACCATCATCATCGTCCTCATCGTCATCGATCATCATCATCTTATCACTACCATCCTATCACTTCGTCTTCATCATCATCATCATCGTCACCATCACCATTATTGTCATCATCACCAACATTATCATCATCATCATGATCATTCCCACCACCGAAATCATCACCATCATGAACACAATTATCATCGTCACCATCATCTGTATTATCATAATCTTAATCATATCATCGTCTTCATCATTATCATCGTCTTCATCATCATCATTATAATCGTCATCGACATCATCATCACCATCAAAATTATCATAATAATCATCATCATTATCATCATCATCATCATCACCATCATCATCACCATCATCACCACTCATCATCATCATCATCACCACTCATCATCATGGATTAAAGGATGGAGACAAAACGTCTCCATCATGATTGTTTCATCTGCTACCTGTCTCTTCAATTGCAGTTAGTGTCATCATCATCTTTATCATCTTAATCTTCGTCATTATGATCACCATCATTATTATAGTAGCAGCAATCCTTGAATATTTTGCCTAACCATGCCAATCGTAAACGTTTCTACACTATATCTTGCCATTCGAAAACTCATAGTTCTTTCTTTTAGTTAAAAAAAACAAGATGCTCTAAGAATGCAGACCACATCCGAACACAAGTAAAAGTTTATGAA
>BQKZ01002270.1:80824-94288 GCA_036244855.1 Temnopleurus reevesii | reverse complement strand
TGAGCTTCTATTCAAAGTTACCATATTTAGATATTTTTCAATTCTAAGAAGAGTATTTTACTGTAAATTACATATGTATTGTTACTTAGCAGCTTTAATTCATTTTTATGGGGGTGTAATTTTTATCATCAAAGTGCTGTAGCTATTTACAATAACTTAACTGGCTTTTTGTAGTCTGAGTTGAAGACTGAAAACTGATCCTAAGACTCTGCATCACTCACCCCTCCCCCTCAGGTTAATATCCAAATAGCCTTCAGACTTGACCTATGATATCAAACTATGAGAACTATAAGAAAAAGATAAATTTGCACAAATTAAAACCCCCCCCCCCCTTATTGAGACACTGTAGTATCAAATTGGAGTCTGTGTCATAAGCTACGACCCCCCCCCCCCCCACCAACCCCCCCCCCTCTATTAGCACGTCTCCCGGACCCTTGTTTTAACTGGCCATGGTATATTTATTCCCTTTCTCTCCCACCCCGCCCCCATCTATTAGCATGTCACCCGGACCCTTGCTTTAATGGAGGAACGTGTGAGGAAACTGAGACTGGGTATCGGTGCATCTGTATTCCTCATATATTTTATGGAGAGCGGTGTGAGCATGGTGAGTGTATAGCATTCAGGGGCCAATTACTCGAAATGGTCTTATGCCCTTGTCACGTAAACCCCCGGAAGCAACACGATTCGACACGACTCTTAGTTTGGAGGCAGTTAACTGTGAACTTAACAAAGAGTCGTGTTTAATAATAAATTCTTGGTTTCTACGTGACTGGGGCCTAAGCTGTCGTCTTCTTGGCAAAACGTCTTGACTTTTTGTGTCACTCTAGGTGTATCAGCGTTTGTATTTATGTCAAGAGGGTGGCACANTTCAATATGGAAAAGCATCATTACTTCAGTTAAATTGTACTATTATCATTTTTTAAAGCAATTTCCCATCTCATTTCTCATTTATTATGTATAAAATACTATCAACATAAATGAAAATAGTCAATATGAGTAGGAAAATATATGTACAGCGGAAACTCAGTATAATGAGGTGCTTGAGACCATAAAAATACCTTGTTATAGCAGTAATCTCTTTATGGCAGAGTTATAAAAAAAAAACCAAGTTATAAAGAGCTGGAAACAGATTTTTTCCCTCTTTATAGCACATAGTTTGTTATATCAGATCTATTTATACTGAATGAATTAGTTTTTTTCATAACTTTAGAACTTGTGGTCTACTTCGATAATATGGTATGACTGTGATCCATGTCTGGAATACTACCACCGTTTAGACTAGTCAATACCCATTTATCATGTTTTATTTCATGAACTTGTGGTCTGGTCTGATACACTGTTACGTGACACTGATGATAAAAACATACATCATTATAAATACACACTCTCTCCTATATCTTATGTATACAAACATCACCTTTTTCTTTTTACCTTTTTTACATGAATGTAGTCTATGAAACAGACTTACAGTACTTTATAACAAATATACATTTTTTTTTTCTAATCTGTAGGCCTATGCAATTTTTTTTCTAATCTGAATTTATGAAAAGATATAATTTGTCATAACTCGTTTAACATCTATATGTATCATTATGATACGTATTTATGATATTACGTTTTTTATTTTCATTATTCTTAATATCATTACTATTATTATTGATCATTATTGTTGTTATTATTACGGTACTATTCTTCTTCTTCTTTTTAAATTATCATTATGATTATCATTATTGTTACTTCTAGTGCTACAACTTTTATTATCATATTTTAAAATTATTTTGACCAATTTATTTCATCATTCTAATCGTCATTATGCTATCGTTGTCACTCTACAAATGAGAATTTCATGATAAAAACACTCCTTGATCTAATGATACACTTGGTGTAAACCATGGCCCCGTAACATAAAGGTTTGCGATTAATTGCTAATCTGATAGCGATTGATATCAATCGCAAGTCTATGGCAAATCTTGTACTAAAGTTTGCAATTGATCGCAAAATCAAATAGCGATTAATCGCAAACCTTTATGGTACCGGGCCCAGGAGGTATTTATAAAATGTCTGTGGATGAAGACTAGGTATTGCAATGATCACAAACTTCTGAACTCCCCTCCTCTTTGTGCGAAGCCTAGTGGGGATACATAGAAGTCGGTCACGAAGCGTCTTCTAAACCCACAACGGTGAGCTGTGCGTGAGTCTACCTCACTGGTATCAGGTCACTTGCTTCAATGAGTATTGATACCACACTACTCCCAACGCATGGTATAGTTGATATTATTCGCCGGATAGTATATTCTATACCCTCCTCTGTCTCCACCAGTCTTTAAAGGGACAATGAAGATTGGTGGCTCTTCTCTAAAGTTTGTGAATAGGTGCAGTGGAGTGTGCTCGAGCAACAGTTAAAGGGATCTTATTCAGTTATTGTCCTATTAGCTTGACTGTCTGTACGCTGAGACCATCGTTAATCTATTAGTGTTCGCTCAGGAATGGAAGATGTATAGTCATTTCTATTCCCTGGACCAGTGGAAGATATTCAAAACTATACACTCCTCCTTCAGCTGTTTGGACGTATACTGTTTATTATTGGATGATTCAAATGGACTTTTGTCATAGCCCACTCATCATTTGAATTGCTGACAAGTTGTGAGTATTGCTTGGAGGGTATAATATTAACTATACACTGGTTATCTACTGTGTGTGAGTATTATTAGTCATGTTCTTGGAGTGTTTGCTTATACCAAGGAGGTGATTCTTAGCAGTGATTCATAGTATCTCATATACTACAGTCTACCAGTGCAGGTGCAAGCAGGGGTGTAATTGGAATACCAGTGGTGGAACATATACCAGAGGAGTATACATCATCCTTGTGAGTGTGTTCATGGTGATAGTGAATATTATACCACCTTTACATCAATTCTGGCTTCTCTCAACTCTTGCCATCGTAGTTGAATAGTTGATTTATCAGCCTGCAAATAGGTTGTGCACTCACTTGTGTTTAATACAAGATATATACACTCTAATGAATGAATAGAACTGTATATACTTGTTTCTCTATGTGATATATGTTTATGTAATCACTGTTTGATTGAACTATAAATACTGGCATTCTGACAATACAGTGTACAGATTGTGTCAACTGTGTGGAGGGGATCAAAAGTTCAGTGCAGTGGACATTGTGATATACTACTAATCTTCACACCTGAAAAATCTTAAGAGGTTTTAACAGGATATCGTGCTTCAAATCACAACTACAACTACATTTGGAAATACATTTTACACAACTTAAGCCAGGATATCTTGGAAATATCTATACATCTGCAGGCTGCAGGTTTCTGTGGTTGATTCAGGGAAATTTATACTGAGTTCACTTTGACTTTTGAGGATATATAACGGCCTATTTACATTGAGCGTGTGTAGCGACAGAAGGACTTCCCTCATATGGTCGTGGGGTATGAGAGATACATGTACGTGTACTGAGGTAAGTGGATGAAATCATTTTGGGCAATAAAGTAGCAATGAATATGAACAGCGGGTTTCTCCAAAAACCTTTCTCACAGATCGAATGGTCGTTCCTAGAATAGTGTGAATAGTGTGATAAGCCTACACTGTATGAAAGGATTATAAAAGGAATTAAGTTCTGTCCTAATTCACCCCAAGTTTCGGTATTTCAAGAGCGACATTTTGCAACCTTAAAGGGAAACCAATCCCTGGAATTATCGTGCTCTCATAGAATGAAGAACAATTAGATGAAAAATCTCTGAAAATTTGAGCAAGTTCGAACAACCCGTTCAAAAGTTATTAATTTTCCAAGTCACAGAGATATGACGATCCCTACCACTGATAGGGATCCGTCCTATCGGCAAATTCGACGGAATCTGTGACGTCATGTCGGACAACTCCTCATTCACTCTATATACAAAACTTCACATTTTCTCCTTTTTTCGAAAAAGTCAATAAAATATTGATTTTTTGGTAGGGGTATAGCATTTCTGTATTGATTCTGCATGCATTTTGAAAAGATCCATGTTGCAACCTTACTTCAAATTTTACATTAATCCATTTTTCAATATTCTTATATACAAAGTGAATGAGGAGTTGTCCGACATGACGTCACAGATTCCGTCGGTGTTGCCGATCGCACGGATCCCCATGAGCGAAAGTGATTGTCAAATCTCTGTGACTTTGTAAATTCATAACTTTTGAACGAAATGTCTGAATTTGCTCAATTTTTCAGAGTTTGTTCATCTGACTTTTCTTCATTCAATGAGAGCACGATAATTCCAGGGATTGGTTTCCCTTTAATGCATGGAAAGTGTTAATAAGGTGTATTGAGCGAAGAGAATAAGGATATCGTGGAAGAAAAAGTGGATTCATGGAGGTGCATTTCAACTCCTAGTCTCTCATGTTTCTCATACAACCCCTACTCCAAAAAAAGTCTTTTTTAGGGATAAATATGAAAGCACATTGAAAGCAAAAAATCTGACCACCAGTAATTCTTATTCATCAATTCCGTCTTGTTTTGTACCAAGGGAATACACTTCAAAATACATATATGATATCAACATATAAGATACTAGTCCAGCGTGAGAAAGTTTAAAATTTAAAAGGCCACTCTAGTTATTGGTGGGGTGTTGGAGGTACCCCTATGCCCTTTGGAATCCTTTCTAGATCCGCCAAGTCCAAAGCTTTTAGGTTGATGGATTACAGACAGCAATCGACCAAATCGTTCTCTGGACAAAAGATTTGGGTCAGGTAAATAACAAGATATTTATACTGACCCAACAAGAACATGTAGACTCTTCTATTATTATTCAGACCTGTAAACAGGTTAAGAGTTATTTAAAGGTTCAGGACTTTCACCTTGAGGCGAAGACCAGTCAGTTTGACTTTCGTCACTGGGAGAAGCTGTTTAGTGACATTTGGATATTTGAATACCAGTCACTTTAGCTTGTGATTTTTACTTTTTGAGAAGTATTTTTGTGACATTTCGGTAGTAAGGATGTCAAAGATCATTATGGACCTTTCTACGTTGCATATTGAATTTGTAAGTGACAGTGATCTCAGCATTATTAAAGCTTTTGGTTTAATAGAGAATCAGAATACCCTCGTGAAACCAGAAAATAAGAATGACGACAACTGTAGAGTAGAGACGATGTAACTCACAATGTGTATGCTTGTAATCGTTATTCTTACTGGCAAACTTATCAAAGTTTGGACTATTTGAAATTCTTACTGACTTGAATAAAGATGTGAGCTTTTCAGACAGTGTAACTTTTCACCATGTATTATAGATTTATTAATATTTCATGCGGAATTTCACTTTAGAGCTGGAAAAATCTACACAATTTGCCTCTCAGGCTCTTCCCTGACAACCGTCATTTATTGAAAAGGGTTATAAAGTATTTTTTTTTTGGTTTTTATTTTTCAGACTTTAATTGTCACAACGGATTATTACAGAAAATGATTGCGACCTTATTAATTATATTTCAACTAATTTGACACTTACATTGATTTGAAATGATGGGATGTCTATTGATCTTTTGCCTGAATACGTAGTCACATATTTGGCCCATCTCCAACAAAAATGACTCTTGCTTTTCATTTCATTGGCTCTTTGTCATATTTGTTGGAATTCTCTGAAAAGTATTCATGATTATCATAAAAAATATTCATCTTATGAAATAGAAGTGTTTAGGGTTGAATAGCTTTCCTAGAAATTTGGAATATGTAGTTTTTGTATTACATGTGTTAGAACATTATAGTATTGTAAATTGCAGCCTTTTATAAACAAATTAAAAAACAAACACATTTTTATAGTCATCACAACAAGGAAGACAAGGAAATGGGTATTTTTAGAATCCATTCTCATCGAGTTTGATTTATCATATTTCATAAAACTAATGGACCCGGATTCAATTGATATCTTCATCTCCAGTTTTATAAGAGTAATTCAAGTCCAAGTGTATTGTGCATGTTTTTACTTAAGTTTCATGCTTTCAGTTTTGTTTGTTTTTAGTCATTTTATATTTTGGTTCATAGTTTCATACCAAAACTTGAGATATTTTCTTGAGACAATCAAACCTCCATGATTGGTCTGTGATAATTGGACGTCTAGACTGTTTCGTTCCCTGATGGCTCAATTAGACCAAAGTCCAGTCATCAAGATTTTGTGAATATTAGGATGTTTTGATGGGCGTTGCTTAGCAACCAAGCTATATTTGGTCATATCTGAGAGACAACAGAGGAAGTCCATTAGGAAGAGGTGGAGGACGAGGAGTGAGAGGGTATTAAGAAAGATGATGGGAAGAAATCTGAGAAAAGAAGACATGGTGGAGGATTTCGGGACTGAAGATGAAAATGAAAGCTGATAATAATGATGACAATATAATGATGATGAGGGGATAGGTTGTAATAACGACAATGATCACAATGATAATGAAAATATTGGTGATGATGATGAAGTAAGGGGTGGAGAACAGTATAAGGAAAAGAAATCTGAGGAAAATAAAGATGGCGAAAGAGGAGGATTTTAGAAATGAATAGAGTGAGGAAATGGATAGAAAAAGAATGAAGGGATGAAGGGATCAAAGTGGATGATTAATTGTTATAATGATGATGACAAAGATGATAATGATGATAACGATGATGAAGAGGAAAACAATGATCTTGATGGTAATGATAATGATGAAAAATGACAATGATGATAGTGCGAAGACGATTATGGTTGTGCTTCATGATAATGATGATGAGGAAAGGGGAAGTACATGTAGAAGAATGAAGAATAAGAGAAAGAGGAGGAGATAGATGTAGAGGAGGAAGGAGGAGCAGAGGAAAAAGAAGAAGAACAAGAAGAACGAGAATGAATAAGAAGAAGAAGAATGAAGAAGAAGAAGGAAGAAGAAGAAGAAAAAAGAACAAGAATGAAGAAGAAGAAGAAGAAGAAGAAGGAAGGAGAAGAAGAGAAAAGAGGGAGAGAGAGAAGAGGGGGGGGGGGCAAAAAGTATAGGTATATGTAGGCTACATGATGAACTATGAGTATGATTTACCAAACTACAATAAGATTCTTCCCTTCTGGTGTAAATAAACCTTGAAATAAATTTTTGAGGTTGTTTTTTTTATGAATGGGAAGTGGTGGAAATAACACAGAAGAAGAAGAAGAATCTTAAAATAACAGACAGCTGAAATAGATCACACCGATCCATCGCTCTTTCCTGATTGGTCAGTCATCCTACACTGTATTGTCATGTGTTACAGAATGGAAGACCTTCTGGGCTATAGTGGTTTCTTCCAAATACTGAATAAGCTGAAATTTTCGCAGTGGTTTTATTTTTGCTAATTTCATGGTTTTAGCCTCGCAAAAATTTCTACTCTATATGATGCACATTCATTTGTGTACAAACACTGCCAAAAATGTGAAATTAACGACACGCCAATGCGTCAACTTGGTTCAAAATATTAGCTTATAATATAGTACAAGATTTATGCATTCAATCTGCTCTTGACCCCTGCTTGACCAGTATGTGGTTTCCAGTGGCTTATTTCAGTAGATTGTTTTTTATTCCTAAAATTAACACATTTGTGAAACGAGGCCCATGGGGATTAACTCAAACTTTGAAACCCAAAATGCGTAATTTCTGCATCACGCTTGAATGTTTTCAGTGGCTTATTTCAGTGGATTGTTTCTTGTTACGACTGACATATTCATCAAACAGGGCCCATGGTCTAGCTAGACCTCAAACTTTCAGACCCAAAATGCATAATTTCTGCATCATGCATGAATGTGTTCTTGGCCAATCAAAAACAAAGTTTTCAGTGGCTTTTCACAGTAGTATATCACTTCTCATTAAGAACAAACCTTATGAAAACGCAATCCAGCTCATCATGATGACTACATAGACAGTCATCTTATTCACAACAAAGTTATGAAAAATAAAGTCACCAAAAATTTGCAAGCTACATGTGTGTGGGTGAGAATGAGAAAAGTCCTGTATCATTCACATTATTGAATTTGTCAACATAATATTTTTTCCGTTAGTAAAAGAACTTCTAATGTTTCTTTTCATTATGTCAAACCATTCAAATTAATAGATTCCTGTGTAACATTATTCTAGAGCTATGTAATATTACTTCAGCTAGATAGGTATTAATTGTTCATGCTCGATCTCAAAGTGATAGAAAAATATCCCAAACAACAATAAACATATAACTTCATAAATTATTGAAGAGAAACTTTATCAATCTCAAAATGTTTGCTCTATTGTTGTTCCCTTGTGACCTATCAGGAACTAATGTTAGTTTAGTTTGTCAGGTTTGGGAGATAAGCTAGAGGTCATTTAGCACCTGTGTGACTGTTGTATGCACTTCACATTCTTGTGCTCATATTCACAATGTCAATATATTAAATGGGTTTTTATCTGAACGAGGAATGACCTAGCCTGCTTTGACAACCCTTTAAAGGTATAGATTCGTAATGGTCGGGATGCAGAAAGTGATGTTAAACGAGCTGAACATGTCAATCAGCCAAATGGTGTGCTAAGTGCTTTCGCACGGGGAAGCGTCGGCTCGAAATGAGCAGAGCGTTCGGTGGTACTGTCTGCGGTGTGTGAGTTCGCGTTCATTTTGTATGTGAAGCATGTTGTGTAAGGGAGAACGACCGCAGCATCATTTTTTATTTTGCGATAATTAAGCCATTTCTAGGTCAATTTCGTTCAAACAAACTATGAATTTGCTCTAGTTTACCATTGAAAAACTGCATTATGGTAATAATTTTACTGCAGCTCACAAACTGGTTAAATATCTGATGTGCCCTCCTCCCAAAACTGGTCTATTGGTTTAATAGCTAAACTGCCTAAAACCTCAGCTTTTTCCCAACTACCCCTTTCTTTCTGCATCTAGAATTCATCAATATCATAAGAGATGACAAAGTTATCATCACCCCATTGCTTTTTATAATGTGCAGTATTTCAGAAAGTGGAATATGAGTTGATGTGACCCTAAAAGAGCAGTTTTAAGGTTTAAAAAGCACCTATAAAGTGTTTGAAGTAGGTGTTGGTTACTTATTTTAGTGCAATCCAAGCAATCACCTGACCTATTTATATGGTCACTGTGTGGGAGCAGTTTTGGGCTAAAATCAGCACTTGAGTTTTATGTGTGTTCAGACTAAATTGTTGCTTTTATGTGATTTAGTGATTGAAAACATTAGTCAGAATACTTGTTTGTGAATTGTTTTTCATCACCTATGTCACCATTGTTATCTTGTTGAATTATAATTTCCAGAGCAATTACTGTTTTTTTACAAGCATCCTGGTCAAGAGCAATCCTTGTTATATTTAAAAGAAGTTCATATCTATGGTAGATCCATTGATTGTCTCCTTGTAACAAAGGGATTATGCGCCAATTGTTTAGTTGATGATCCCCGATAATCCCATGTAGAATCCATGCCTCATTTAACGAGATATTCAGATTTGGGTAAGCTTAATCTTAATCCTGGTAATTGCATAGAAGGCTATTCAACAAACCCAGTGCTCTAGTAGAACAAGCAGGATGTATTGATTTATATAGACCAAACCCACTTGGATTTAGATAATAGATGATAAGACACTCAGATTGATATATAACAAGATAATTATACAGATTTATATAGGCTCATCCCTGTGTAGGCTAAATCCCCTTTTTGCTTTGCAGGCATAGACATTATAAGCGTCAAGGTAAACAAAACTAAGATTTCTATGGAGTCAATTTCATACTTGATTGGACATTGCAGAAATTGATTTAACAAGAGTCTCAAGTAACAGGACATATTGATTTGTATAGGCCAAGTCATATTTATGATTTACGAGCATAGATACAAGTCTCTGCTAAGATGATCAGATACTTAGATTTATAAGCCAAAATGTTAATAACAATAATACTGATAATACATAACATTTATTAGGTGCTCAATATGGATGTTTCTAAGAGCACAAAATGTTGTTTATAACTCGCGGTATAATCGGAATAATATGGACAAGGCATGTTGTATACCAGGACACTCAAATTGATCTATGCTAAATCTTGTTCATGTCTAGCCAAGCTTCTCCTTGTGATATTTACCTCAATATTTTCATGTTAAAATCTAGGTCAAAATAGTTGATAAGTCTCATCATGCTTTTTCATTTGCAGGAGTACAACAAGACATACATGTACATCTCTTTAAAGAAGACATTCAGATTTATATAGGCTAAATCTTGTTCATGATAAAGGCTGGCAAGCATCTCCTTGTAATATTTACCTATCAACCCATTCATTGACAAGTCAATAATTGCATTTTCAAATGTCCTCATTCGGTATGTGTAGTCTTCTTCTTCAAACTCTCACAAGTCAGAATTCTGATGATGATGGAGATTTTGATAGTATTTCATAAATTGTAATAATAGTTACTGAATCAGTCATACCAAAATTGAAGAAATTGGTTTACTTCATATTTGAAGACACGCTTACTGGGTCGATCTTCGTAATTGAATTGATGAATTTGATTTTTTTTTATACACAGTTTATTAAAAAAAAACTTTATAGTTTCGAAAAAAAAGAATTGCATGATGTGTTGAAAATGTTTATGATATGAAGGGAATATTGAGGAAAAAAATGAATATCAGCATAAGATCAGGAGAGGTAGTAAAAAATGTTACAATCCCAAATGTAGCATATTTTATTGCAAGATATTTTTTGTGTATTTACTTGACCACCTATGTGACCTGAGCACAAATTTGACGCCCCCTCCCGGCTGAACTGACAAGCAAAAAAAGGTCTTCACCTCAAATTTGGCGCCCCCGGGGGGCTGAGGATAGATGATAAGCAAAAAAAAGAAGACTTAACAAGTCATAAGCTTTTTTGTGAGAGCCACAATATTTTAATTTAGGTGGAAGCCATTGTAGTTTGGCGTTTGGAGTAAATAAGACTACCTGATAGTTGTTCAATTATAGGTGTGCACTTGTTCCTATTGACTGGGCAAATATGTTGAACCAAGTAAAGCCAGGCTAAAGCTATAAGCAATGGCCATATACTCAGCAGTGAAGGTTGTTCAAATATGGTATAAATTGAACATCATTTTTTACTGATATTCCATTTCATTCGTCAATTTTCATTGATTACTTTTGCTCCTTTACTTTAGGATTGTATATTTAGCAATTAATGCCCAGTAATGTAGCAACATTTCTAACAAAAGTACTTTTAAATACCACAATTTTCGCCTTAATGACTGCAGGTTTTGACAAAGTACAGATAAGCGATCATAAATATCCTTTTTTCCAAACTATAGTATTTCATTGAAAACAATCATTAAATGTTTTCCCCTTTTACTATTCATCATCCAGTTATATATTTTCAAAATTGATTATGTAAATGGGTAGCTTTTATAAGCTTAATATCTGACACACATATATTCAAACTTTTCATAATCATTAGCATTTTATGTTTGTTTGAACTTGCTTTCATATTTATATGGCCAAAGTTCATATATCATGGCTTACACAGCCTGCACTTAAAGACCCTCAACAACGATTACCTGTCTGCGCTATGTACACAGGGTATGCTTGTACAGCCATATACACCACAGATGGTGAAGAAATTTAAATTAAGAACCCTAACTGGTGATAATCTTGGACATCATCTGCTGACTGATAAGACTGTTTTGTTGAATGGAACTGTGGTATGAATAAATATTTCTTGGGGGGGGGGGGGGGCTGCAGTTAGAAATATGAAACAAATCATCATAATTGATCTGCCAATATTTCAAATGAATGAGAAATGGTATCAATATACTAGAGCAACTCTGTGTACTTATGCATATAACCAAATACGTTCCATTCCTGTTGAGCCATTTTAATACTTACAGATGGTAAAGAAATTTGAATTTGAACCCTCATATGTAATAATCTTGGACATCATCTGCTGACTGATAAGACTGTTGAATGGTAGCTTACAGTGAGAAATATGAAACTAATCATCCAAATTAACCTACAACGATTTCAATAGAATGCTAAATGTTAACAATTATTAGAGTATACCATGTGCACTTTATTTACATAGAACCAATAGGGTCCATTCTTATACAGCCAATTTAATACAGGTCTGCAGATGGTAGAGAAATTTGAATTTGAACCCTAACGGGTAATAATCTTGGACTTCATCTGCTGACTGATAAGACTGTTTTGTTGAATGGAACCAGTGATGTGAATAAATACATATGTGCATTATCCTACAGTGAGAGATATAAAGAAAAATCATCCTAATTAACCTACAAATATTTTAAATGAATGATAAATGGTAACAATATACTTGTGTATACCATGTGTACTTTGCAAAATAGGGTTCATTCTTGTTTAGCCATTTTAATACTTACAGATCGTAAAGAGATTTGAATTTGAACCCTAACAGGTAATAATCTTGGACATCATATGCTGACTGATAAAACTGTTTTGTTGAATGGAACCAGTGATGTGAAGTAAATATTTCTGTAAGGGTGCCACAGTGAGAAATATGAAACAAATCATCATAATTGATCTACAAATATTTCAAATGAATGATAAATGGTACCAATATACTAGAGCATACCCTGTGTACTTATGCATAGAACCAATAGGGTCCATTCTTATACAGCCATTCTAATATCTGCAGATGGTAAAGAGATTTGAACCTTAATGGCTAATAATCTTGGACATCATCTGATGACTGATAAGACTGTTTTGTCGAATGGTAGCCAACAGTGAGAAATATGAAACAAATTATCAAAATTAACTTACAAATATTTCAATAGAATGCTAAATAGTAACAATTATTAGAGTATACCATGTGTACTTTATGTACATAGAACCAAAAAGTCCATGCTTTAACAGCGATATTAATATCTACAGATGGTAAATAAATTTGAACCCTCACATGCAATAATCTCGGACATCATCTGCTGACTGATAAGACTGTTTTGTTGAATGGTAGTCTACACTGAGAAATATGGAACAAATCATCCAAATTAACCTGAATCTTAGTTAGGCCTTTGTTATGGTAATACCTCATTATACTACGGTTTCTATGGATTCGGATTTCATACCAAGTTTGCGCTTTGCCACAGATTTGAATATTGTAACCATGTTGTGTTTTGACTTATGCATCAAAACTATCCTCACTCACCATTGAATTTACACTATAACAGTTCTCTGCATTCTGATTTATCAAAATAATTTTACATGTTCATGCTGTTTATCATCCATAGAGGACTACATTTTTAGAAGTTCAATAGTTTATTTTTACTCAGCAATAAAAAATACAATGTATAACATTACAAGTGACATCAAACAGAATTCATAAAATTACAAATGACAAGAAAATATATATTGCATGAGTAAGGCTGCAGACCAGGAAGGAAAAAGATCCTTATATAAGGCTGACCTCACAAATATAAGTTTTAGTATAAAATAGTTAAAATGTGAT
>BQKZ01002270.1:69702-80297 GCA_036244855.1 Temnopleurus reevesii | reverse complement strand
GCTTTCATATTTATATGGCCAAAGTTCATATATCATGGCTTACACAGCCTGCACTTATAGACCCTCAACAACGATTACCTGTCTGCGCTATGTACACAGGGTGTGCTTGTACAGCCATATACACCACAGATGGTAAAGAAATTTGAATTTGAACCGTAACGGCTATTAATCTTGGACATCATCTGCTGACTGATAAGACTGTTTTGTTGAATGGAACCGTGATATGAATAGATACATATATGCGTTATCCTACAGTGAGAAATATAAACAAAAATCATCCTAATTAACCACAAATATTCTAAATGAATGATAAATGGTATCAATATACTCTTGTATACTGTGTATACTTAGCCAAATAGGGTCCATTCTTGTTCAGCCATTTTAATACTTACAGATGGTAAAGAAATTTGAATTTGAACCCTAACGGGTATTAATCTTGGACATCATCTGCCGACAGATAAGACTGTTTTGTTGAATGGTAGTGTACAGTGAGAAATATGAATCAAATCATCATAATTGATCTACGAATATTTCAATAGAATACGAAATGGTAACAATTATTAGAGTATACCATGTGTACTTAATAATAGAGCCAAAAAGAGGCCATGCTTTAACAGCGATATTAATATCTACAGATGGTAAAGAAATTTGAATTTGAACCCTAAAGGGTGATAATCTTGGACATCATCTGCTGACTGACAAGACTGTTTTGTTGAATGGAACCGTGGTATGAATAAATATTTCTGTGTTGGTATCCTACAGTGAGAAATATAAAGAATAATCATTAACCTACAAGTATTTCAATAGAATGCTAAATGTTAACAATTATTAGAGTATACCATGTGCACTTTATGTACATAGAACCAATAGGGTCCATTCTTGTACAGCCATTCTGATATCTACAGATGGTAAAGAGATTTAAATTTGAACCCTAACGGGTAATAATCTTGGACATCATGATCTGCTGACTATGATAAGACTGTTTTGTTGAATGGTAATCTCCAGTGAGAAATATGAAACAAATCATCAAAATTAACATGAATCTTAGTTAGGCCTTTATTATGGTAATACTAAGTTTCTATGGATTCGGATTTCATACCAAGTTTGCGCTTTGCCGCAGATTTGAATATTGTAACAGATTTGAATATTGTAACCATGTTGTGTTTTGACTTATGCATCAAAACTATCCTCACTCANGGGGGGCTGCAGTTAGAAATATGAAACAAATCATCATAATTGATCTGCCAATATTTCAAATGAATGAGAAATGGTATCAATATACTAGAGCAACTCTGTGTACTTATGCATATAACCAAATACGTTCCATTCCTGTTGAGCCATTTTAATACTTACAGATGGTAAAGAAATTTGAATTTGAACCCTCATATGTAATAATCTTGGACATCATCTGCTGACTGATAAGACTGTTGAATGGTAGCTTACAGTGAGAAATATGAAACTAATCATCCAAATTAACCTACAACGATTTCAATAGAATGCTAAATGTTAACAATTATTAGAGTATACCATGTGCACTTTATCTACATAGAACCAATAGGGTCCATTCTTATACAGCCAATTTAATACAGGTCTGCAGATGGTAGAGAAATTTGAATTTGAACCCTAACGGGTAATAATCTTGGACTTCATCTGCTGACTGATAAGACTGTTTTGTTGAATGGAACCAGTGATGTGAATAAATACATATGTGCATTATCCTACAGTGAGAGATATAAAGAAAAATCATCCTAATTAACCTACAAATATTTTAAATGAATGATAAATGGTAACAATATACTTGTGTATACCATGTGTACTTTGCAAAATAGGGTTCATTCTTGTTTAGCCATTTTAATACTTACAGATCGTAAAGAGATTTGAATTTGAACCCTAACAGGTAATAATCTTGGACATCATATGCTGACTGATAAAACTGTTTTGTTGAATGGAACCAGTGATGTGAAGTAAATATTTCTGTAAGGGTGCCACAGTGAGAAATATGAAACAAATCATCATAATTGATCTACAAATATTTCAAATGAATGATAAATGGTACCAATATACTAGAGCATACCCTGTGTACTTATGCATAGAACCAATAGGGTCCATTCTTATACAGCCATTCTAATATCTGCAGATGGTAAAGAGATTTGAACCTTAATGGCTAATAATCTTGGACATCATCTGATGACTGATAAGACTGTTTTGTCGAATGGTAGCCAACAGTGAGAAATATGAAACAAATTATCAAAATTAACTTACAAATATTTCAATAGAATGCTAAATAGTAACAATTATTAGAGTATACCATGTGTACTTTATGTACATAGAACCAAAAAGTCCATGCTTTAACAGCGATATTAATATCTACAGATGGTAAATAAATTTGAACCCTCACATGCAATAATCTCGGACATCATCTGCTGACTGATAAGACTGTTTTGTTGAATGGTAGTCTACACTGAGAAATATGGAACAAATCATCCAAATTAACCTGAATCTTAGTTAGGCCTTTGTTATGGTAATACCTCATTATACTACGGTTTCTATGGATTCGGATTTCATACCAAGTTTGCGCTTTGCCACAGATTTGAATATTGTAACCATGTTGTGTTTTGACTTATGCATCAAAACTATCCTCACTCAAAATTGAATTTACACTATAACAGTTCTCTGCATTCTGATTTATCAAAATAATTTTACATGTTCATGCTGTTTATCATCCATAGAGGACTACATTTTTAGAAGTTCAATAGTTTATTTTTACTCAGCAATAAAAAATACAATGTATAACATTACAAGTGACATCAAACAGAATTCATAAAATTACAAATGACAAGAAAATATATATTGCATGAGTAAGGCTGCAGACCAGGAAGGAAAAAGATCCTTATATAAGGCTGACCTCACAAATATAAGTTTTAGTATAAAATAGTTAAAATGTGATTTTAATATAAGTAAAAGAGACAATTCAAACTATACCCACACAACCCAAAACAAAATCTTGTAGCTTACAAGATTTGGGCTTGAGCGCTAGCAGCAGATGAAAAAATGATTTACAGGCGGTAAACATATCTGGTAATGATGACTGGTTGTCATTTGTGTTCAGATAAGATTGGACGGTAATGTTTACAACATGTATGCACTATACCATTCGTGAACCAGGGTAGGCCAGTTTGGACTCTGTGAGGATTATCTGCCCCGAGGATGTGGATAATCTTCAACTGTACAACAAAAGGAAGGCAAATACGGGCAATTTCAAGCTCTGCCACATCCAAAAGAACTCTTCAGACATAACCTTACCCTCAGTAATCTAATTGTTTTCATTTTTCTAACTGTTAGATTGTAAAGCTCTATGGTAATCTTTGTTTTTAGCACTATACATGTAGAAATAATCTATATTATCATTATTGTCATATACTCCATACAGTGTAACTTATATCCTTGGGAAAATGATATAGTGCATTTTTGTTCATTAGAATCCGCTCGCTTATGTATATAGGTTCGAAACTGCCCAATATCGTTAACACGGAAAGACCAGCAAATCCGCTACTGTTGTAATATGAAAATTACTTTATTTGAAGGCTTTAGGGATTGGTTGATCTAATTTTTTGGAAGTGAAATAAAAGTTACAATCCTTCAGTTCGATTGTTATGGAATAGAGATCATTAAGATTAATGACCTGTTTTAAAGTAGCGAGTTATTACCTGTTTTTACCCATTTTGATACAAAGGAAAAATATGGTTGTTAAATCCCTTCATGTATGTCCATATGGAACACAAACATAGAGTCGTGAGCTGATATGAGTTTAATTATGTTGTAATTGCCTGCAAGAGCGTTGGCTGTCTTTGGTTTCCTATTCACTATGTTTATCAGTCTATCAGTTTATCAAAGGGAAGTCAGCCCTTTCCACCCATACATCCTTAATACATCATAATGTTGATTAAATTCCACCCAGACATGTCCCTTATTGCGCTATAAAATGTTTTATTTTAGAGATATGAGTCAAGTGGTGATATTCATGTTTAAATGAAACATGATCTTTGCCAGAAAGCACAATTGTGGCGATTCCTAAAGCCAATAAAACAACTGTTTTATATTTCCTTATTAAAAATTATTGTTTTATTGATTGCAAGTATATTTTCATGGATATGAATGATTATGTTTTATATTTATATTTTTGCAAACCAAATTTTGGCAATATTTTTAACCCAACAAAACAACTGTTTCAGGTTTCCTTATAAATTGAAGAGTTTTTTAGTTGATTGGAACTATACTTTCATGGATGTTTTCTGAAGTTATGAGTCAGAGTAGACATTTTGCATTTTTGCATCTGATTAAAACTTTAAAAAAAAATTGGTATGTGAGTACATTACCATAGTCACTATGAATAGATAATGGAGATAAACTTTGCAGATCAGATTGTGAAGAGTCGTCTTTTAGGAAACAAGTTTGACCACATATGCTTAGAAACAGATGGGATGTAACCTTGTTTGGCTGTCTCGGTCTCTGTAAGTTTGTCTGCCTGTCTTTTTGTCTGACCTGCCATCTCCCCAGACTAGGAGCAATACTGTTTTCTTAAAATACAAATTTATGATTCTGATGAATTAAAAGGGACTTGACTATCTTGCTAGAAGCTGAAAAATGACACATTTTTGTGTATTTTTATAGAAATTTGAATGAGGTGCAACATGTTTGTAAACAGAAATATATGCCTTATTTCACTTCCGCTCAGCCTCACATCACCCATTTCAAAAGATATGAAGCAGTCGATTGAACAAAAATCTAGATGAGCAAAGTAAAAAGGGAACTTGGGAGCATCGTGGTGTAATGGTTCGGACTCTCGCCTTTTAACAAGAGGGTCGGTGGTTCGAATCTCTCCAAGGGCGTTAATTTCCTTCAGCAAGAAATTTACCCATAGTGTGCTGCACTCAACCCAGGTGAGGTGAATGGGTACCAGCAGGANAGAGTCGTCTTTTAGGAAACAAGTTTGACCACATATGCTTAGAAACAGATGGGATGTAACCTTGTCTGTCTGTCTCGGTCTCTGTAAGTTTGTCTGTCTGTCTTTCTCTGACCTGCCATCTGCCCAGACTAGGAGAAAGACTGTTTTCTTAAGAGCCAAATTTATGATTCAGATGAATTACAAGAGAATTGGCTATCTCACCATAAGCTGGAAAATGGCATAGCCAGTTTTGTGTATCTTTATAGAAATTTGAATGAGGGGTAACACGTTTGTAAACATTCCAAAGTAGATGAAGCAGTCGATTATACAACAATCTAGATAATCAAAGTAAAAAGGGAACTTAGTCATGTTTTTTGTATCATTTATATTTCACAAGAATAGAAACTGTTGCTGATTCATACTATTCTTATTATTTCTTATTTGTTGGTTTGTTTGCCTGTTTGTTAGATGGATTGGGGCAAAATGCCTCCTTCTTTGTGACGTCTTCGCAAAGAAATTGAATATTGCGGTTGCAGGAATGTACCAAAACACCCACTCAATGTCAATAGTTCAGTAGACAATATATTCTTTTGTAATTTGGAGGGACAGGTGGATTTAATTGAAAAGTTTTGTAAAGCAATGTCACCAAGAAAGTGAATAGATCCTCAACAATGGCTCTTTAAAATATGTTTTGGGGGCTTTCAATGTGTTCATCATCTGTGTAATGTTCGCCAGAGGCATCACATCTCGTGATTGTTCAACAGAAAACATCTTCTCTCGCTGAGATATCATAATAAAACTTTAGTAATCATTCAACATGGCCATATGTTCGGCTCTGAAAATCTGGAGTCTTTCCGAAAGCTCCGCAGGCTCCAGTTTGTGAGTCACACCGCGGCATTCTTTCACAGCAGGCCATATGTTGGGCTGTATGATAGAGATGTGGTTGTGTATTTTTTGTTAGGGTCTACCATACCAGCCGACACGAAAATGAAGGTGTGGGATCATAGGTCACTTTTGTTGTTGAGCTGATGGAATATTTGTCTTGTGTGATGAAATGTATGCCTTCTGGCTGACTCATTTGGGGCTATTTTTATCAAGAAAAAAGAAAGAGAAAGATTGAACCATTGTTCTTGGATAGTTCATTTTTTAAAACCATATAGGCCTATCCATTATCTTTTGATCCAAATGAACATATGAAAAATAGGTGGAGCTAGTAGCCTATATTTTTACTTGAAGCAGCTGATATAATTTTACACTTCACATGTAATGTTATAAAAGCAAAATCAACTCATTTTCACAATTACTGCTATGGTATTGGTGTAATTTTTTTTTAATTTTGTATTTAGTACTAATTGTTATAGTTGCAATAGGAAATATTGAATTGCAATTAATCCTAATTATTATAGTAAAGCTTGAGATAAGGTTTCATTTTCAAGCATTTGAATACCATTCACATTTTGGCGTCCTAATCCGTAGATGATCATAGATTAGGGTTAAATGGGTCAATTCTTGTCAGTTGGAGGGTAATGTTTCGATTTGATACAAAAATATAGAACAAAATTTGACCTACTTAGGCCAAAACATAAATTGTTTAGATGCTCTCTGAAGGTCTGCAGGTTGAGGGCTTCCAAATCATTTTTGCCTTATTGTTAATCCATGCATATAATTGCTTTCTAGTAATTTGGGGGGTTTTGTTTTAAGTGATTCTAGAATGATTCATTGTAGTTTGTTTAATCCTGTAAATTAGCACCAAGATGTGGAGAAGAATATTTTTAGTTTTCTTCAAGAATATCCCTTTTGAGGGTTAATCCATGCAAAGAACACGGATCAGAATTTGACCTGGTTTTTGTTTCGATGAGAGACATATTGGGTGATGAAGATGATTCGTTTTTAGAATTTCCCACATCCAGAAACCTAGGTGACGATAAAAGACTGGAGTGTATGTTTATCAACAGAATAACGTATTGTGTATATTTGTGCAATCAAAATATTTGTGAAATTTCAAAATGAGAGCTCTGTTTGGTGTGCACCAAATTTATTCCTATTTTGACATAGAAATATTTCATTCTTATTCCTCCTCTTCATTTGCAGATTTCTGCTTCTTCTTTTACTTCCTCATCTTCCTTTTAAGTCTTTTCCCTTCCCTTTTTTTCTTGTCTTGTTTCTTCTCTTATTATTTGTTCATTTCCTATTTTTCCAGATTATTTTGTAATCACCTCCTCCTTCTTATGCTCTCCCTATTATTTTCTCCATCCTTCTTTGAATCTTCTTCTCCTTCTCCTCTTCCACCTTTAATAATATTGATTGATGTTTCATGGTGACCTATACTTCAATCATATCATTCTACATCATAGCATTAAATCATAGTCTTCCAAATGATCATCAATATTTGTCATACAAAACATAATGCTGCTAATGATAACATATCTTGAAAAATAAATGCCTAAAAATATTGGCAATATATACTATCTTCTCTGCCCAGAGAATAAGGACTACATATGCACATAGTCTACAACAGCTAATTGCTTCACAAAAAATATCATATTTGTTTCTATTTTTCTTCATTGTAATTGTTTTGTTGTAGGGCATCCATAGTAATCAGTATCAAGACTTTTGATGGAACTACCCTACTATATAAAACTAATAGATAAATAGATAAATAAATAAAGCAGTAAATGCCAAGTGCACTGAAATGCCCTCTTATCCCAACTCTAAAAATAAACAATCATTTTAAACAAAATGAAATCGGCCAATAACAGATGCAACGAACCATAGATCACACAAACACAATGGTCCATTAGTGCTCTATTATCGTGATTGTGAACAACTAATATTGAAATCAAACAGTGATGCATCAAACAGTGAGATATATCTATTATTTAATTGCCTACATGTTTGCAGTCCATGCATGGTCTCTTTTTATTCTAACTTTGTTTATACAGGAGCTATGAACTGAACAAAAGATATCCAGGCAAATTTCTCCCCAGTCCTGATTTTATTGGCCTTGGCAAAGAAAAATTATAAATATTGCGGTTTTACGCTTCAATGATTATGCTTTATATACATTTTCAGTGAGGTTTGAAAACAAATAATCATGTGAGGTAGCTTTTCACTAGAGCTCTGTTTGCTCTGCGCCTATACATTTTGGACATCAGGAATGAATATTTTACAACAGATACATCATCAAACAGTTTAGAGTAGCCACATCGTTCTGTGGTCCTGCATACAGACATGTAAGCAAATGTAGAAAATTAGGTGTAATATAGGAGAATTTACAATGAGAAGGAAAACAAATGAGAGAGAAAGAGAGATAATAAGAGAACAAATTTATGTACAGCGAATGAGAGGAAGAATGACAGACAGACAGACAAAATGATAGACATGTTAGCCAAAATTAGGTTTTTTTTTCCTTTATGTGTATGTAGCTCCACGCCTAGACCTTCTTGTAAATACGCCCACTTTTTCTTTTCACTTTATTTATCTGAAATAAACAACATTCCAAAAGCGTGTTAGCTTTCATGAATGGGTTTATGGACTGCAGTCCTAGGGTATTTTAAAGAACATTCAACCCGATTCGGCTGTATCATGGTTTTATTTTCTATTTATACCTGCGATTGTAAACTTGTCAGTATTAATACTACAGAAGGAGCTACCTTACTAGAATAAAACTTATAGATAAATCAAATAACTAAAGGAATGAATGAAAATTGAAGGCTGTCTTTACGTGAGGAATAGAATTTTCATGTGATATCTAATTCCATTATTGGGGTCACTTTCTATAAGAATTAAGTTCCAAACTCTTTTTAAAAATACATTTAAAAGCTTTCTCTGACCATGGAAGTATATTATCCATGCTCTGACCACCAATTTTCTTTTGCCAAATAGTGGTCAAATCATGGAAGTATTATCCATGGTCAAATGATGCCCCTAGAAAAAACAAAAGAATGGAAGTTTTTTCTTTGCTCGTTTGTTTTGATTGTCGTTTTCCGCCCAACATATCCTCCTCTGCCTAATCCCCATAATACGCCAAACCAGTCTGGCGTGTATTCATACAACCATGAATGATGTAAAGAAACGCCAAGATTTGTTGTGGTTTAGAAAGTTCTTTGATGCCAGCTTGCCAGGGCCTTGTCGTAATCGTAGCCACCGGCTGTTTTTATAATAAGACCTACGAAAAGCACACTTGGGGCGGAGCTAATTTCCGGAGCAGACGGCCATGTACCCATTCTCTTGCTGGCCCAAAGTCACCAATTAGTCTAGAAACTAGACCCTATCCATTTAGTATATTTAGTGCTGTATTCTAGTATGAATTATACAGTCTGGGAGTGAGTGGGAGGTAGCCTAGCATGGCTGCCAGCCAATGTATAGATACCGCAATAGCTTGCTAAACTTCCTTCAAGTCACAATCGATCATATTCGTGGCTGTACCCAATCAATTCCTGGGGCTAGTTCTGCGTTTGTAGACTAGTAATCAGTGAGGTTTAGGATAAATTTACAATGGTCATGAACTTGTCTGAGGAATTATCTTCTGACATGTTATTGGTGTAGTTGATTAATTTGACATTTGATGGGTCTAAACGGCGGCCATTTTATGCTAAGATGACCAGTTCTCTAGAGTGGAAGAATATAAAAAGATAATGAAGACAAGATGCAATGGATCATATACATGTTGTAGCATGCAGAGATGATACACAGTAGTTAGTATATTTTATAGGGATGCATAAACTTAATGGGAAAAGCCTCTTTAGGAATTTAATTGAATTCCTCACAATGGTGTAAACATGCTACTTACCATGGTGAACAGTATTAGAATTCCACAAGACAGCTTTACATGAACACATACAAAAGTCATTCTCGTGGCATTCATACATACAAAGCCAAAATGATGTAATGGCAGGATTTATGATATGTATGTGTAGGTAATTAATACTGGAAAATAGTATTTTTTAAATAGAATAGACATATGCCTCATGTAGCTGGCATAATTAGGATCACCTGGCATAGGTGAAACAGAATTAAGATTGCAGATGGTACGGTGCAAGGCAAACATACTGAAGTGTGGGTACACTGATAGCTCTGCAGTGTGTGAGTGTTGGCAGGGCAGTCAGACCATGCCTCAGCTGCAATAGAATATTATAACCATGTACTGAGAGGAACCTGTAAATGGTGAATGACATATCTCTTGCATTAGATAGACATTGGGGAATGGAGGTGACAAGAGATGATTATAAGTGTTAGGGGTGTGAGATATTGTGATTTTCTTAATAAAAATGTCATGAAACACATGATGTTTTAACAGGAAAGGAAGTGAAAATCTTTGTTAAGTATCCCCCTCCCCAACTGCCCGAGAGAGACAGTACTAGAAATCGGTCAGAGGTGAACTGAAGCACTATCAGGTGACAGACATCAATTTTGTTTTTTAGAAGAAATGTCTGCAAAATTCCCACTTTCCTGAACGCAATTCAACCTCATTAGCCTACTAAATCAATGCAAACCTTGTCAATACGTCACGTCACGAATAGACTATTTACAGCCATCCCGAGGGACCTGTCCTCGGAAGATGGGACAACACTGTCTGGGATGAAAGATGGACCGTTAAAGGGGAGTCAATTAAACAATTAAAACTCCTGTGGCGGATCCAGGATTGTTC
>BQKZ01002270.1:23146-68799 GCA_036244855.1 Temnopleurus reevesii | reverse complement strand
TCTTAAATGTTATATCTCCGGAGAGGATATTTTTGGTTGTGTTATTTCTTTCATCACCTGTTTGCAAGAGAAGGAAATGGGAGTAATTATTAGAAGTTTGCGTCTCACATGGTTCGGATGTGAGAGGGAAGATGGGGGAGGGGCTGGTTGCTAAGATGGGAGGAGCTTGATTTCATGGGTTGTCAGGAATGCAGTCGAGCTAATCTTGTAGACAATTGTTTAAACAATTTCCTTTGACCCTTTTCAACTTACGTTTGGTGTGAATGGAGTCTTACCAAAACAGTCTTTAGTTTTAATTTCTAGTGATGAAGTGGATGCTTTATTCGCAAGTATTTTATAAGTTAGTTTGCCTGATCATGGATTGTAAATTTTCCATTCTATTGCTCAACAGAGTAGAATTGCTTTTAAATACTCTTTCAATATAATATTGTAATGTGCATAAGTGTATAACCAAAAGTTGGCACACCATCTCAGATTTGTTGTTTACGGTGAAAACTGCATAGCGCCCTTATTGGTTCTGAATTTACATTTATATTTGATAGCAAGACTTTTTTGACCATCGATCATTTATAGTATACCTGTCTTATATACTGTAATCCATCTGCATACCTGACTCGATCATGACATTTGATCTGCAGGGGGTCTGACCTCAAACAATCCATATGGGGATCACTGATAAGACCAAGAAAAAAAATTATTTGGATGCCCCTCGAAGGTAGTTTGAAAGCACAAACCCTAGACTTTCGGTGTGTGCGTGCACAGAGCATGATACAGGGTGACTACATCACACACATACAGCATTGCTCTATCCTCAGCCTTGGGGAGAGCATGCATGCAGACACACAATGCATACCCTGTATCACTCTCTGTGTATGCACACAACGAAACCCAAGGGTCTGTTCTAGCAGACTACCTCGAAGGCTTGATGCCATTTTTTTTAATGGCATCGGTCGGTTTAACTTTTTTTTCTTGACCACAATTTAGACAATTCATGAGGAACAAAAGGCCTTAGAGGGGATGAAATGCCAAATACCATCTGAAATTATCTTTTCAAGTCATATTTCACATCTTTATTGTTAATTATCCAATGAACCTACTGGTTGGTATGTTCATGATTATACAGTCTAACCTCGTTATAACGAGGTCGTTAGCACCAGAGAAATTACCTCTTTATATTGAAACCTTGTTATATCAGGGCAAAATTACAATAAAATACAGAGAGATGGGACCAGGAAAATTACCTTGTTACAACGAGAGCTTGTTATATCAGTGCTCTTTATAACAAGGTTTGACTGTACTGTGATTTTGGTGAAGAGAAAAAAAAGCTCAAGTCAGGCCGATTTTAAAGGGTCAGTCGGTTGAGGGCGTCCAATCAATTTATGGTGGCCTGATGTGGATACTGATAAGGTGAACCTTCACATTTACAGTACGTCATTGAGGTGTAGACAGATGTTTATTTTATAGTCAAAAGTTTATTGCAATCAATAAAAAACAATCACTATTGTAATTATTATATGAAGAATTACATCAAAGACATGTGAAAATCATATGTATAGAAAGGAAGCTCTTGTCAAATAGAAGCCGCAATTCAGCAACTCAACATGACTCTTTGCCCAGTCAAATCATCTGAGACTGTGACCTGTTTAACTGTCTTTGAACATAGAGGGACACATAACAGATCACAGAGGACTCAACTGGATTAAAGATTGTGTAGAAATAGGGTAAATCAGGGCTTCTACTGGATGTGACAGGGGCTATCATAATGGATTGTTAATGGACTGGAAAAAAATGAACACACTTCTGACATTGAAAGCCTATTTAGAGCTCACTCAAATCACCAAATTATGGATNTTGTTCTCTTAAATGTTATATCTCCGGAGAGGATATTTTTGGTTGTGTTATTTCTTTCATCACCTGTTTGCAAGAGAAGGAAATGGGAGTAATTATTAGAAGTTTGCGTCTCACATGGTTCGGATGTGAGAGGGAAGATGGGGGAGGGGCTGGTTGCTAAGATGGGAGGAGCTTGATTTCATGGGTTGTCAGGAATGCAGTCGAGCTAATCTTGTAGACAATTGTTTAAACAATTTCCTTTGACCCTTTTCAACTTACGTTTGGTGTGAATGGAGTCTTACCAAAACAGTCTTTAGTTTTAATTTCTAGTGATGAAGTGGATGCTTTATTCGCAAGTATTTTATAAGTTAGTTTGCCTGATCATGGATTGTAAATTTTCCATTCTATTGCTCAACAGAGTAGAATTGCTTTTAAATACTCTTTCAATATAATATTGTAATGTGCATAAGTGTATAACCAAAAGTTGGCACACCATCTCAGATTTGTTGTTTACGGTGAAAACTGCATAGCGCCCTTATTGGTTCTGAATTTACATTTATATTTGATAGCAAGACTTTTTTGACCATCGATCATTTATAGTATACCTGTCTTATATACTGTAATCCATCTGCATACCTGACTGGATCATGACATTTGATCTGCAGGGGGTCTGACCTCAAACAATCCATATGGGGATCACTGATAAGACCAAGAAAAAAAATTATTTGGATGCCCCTCGAAGGTAGTTTGAAAGCACAAACCCTAGACTTTCGGTGTGTGCGTGCACAGAGCATGATACAGGGTGACTACATCACACACATACAGCATTGCTCTATCCTCAGCCTTGGGGAGAGCATGCATGCAGACACACAATGCATACCCTGTATCACTCTCTGTGTATGCACACAACGAAACCCAAGGGTCTGTTCTAGCAGACTACCTCGAAGGCTTGATGCCATTTTTTTTAATGGCATCGGTCGGTTTAACTTTTTTTTCTTGACCACAATTTAGACAATTCATGAGGAACAAAAGGCCTTAGAGGGGATGAAATGCCAAATACCATCTGAAATTATCTTTTCAAGTCATATTTCACATCTTTATTGTTAATTATCCAATGAACCTACTGGTTGGTATGTTCATGATTATACAGTCTAACCTCGTTATAACGAGGTCGTTAGCACCAGAGAAATTACCTCTTTATATTGAAACCTTGTTATATCAGGGCAAAATTACAATAAAATACAGAGAGATGGGACCAGGAAAATTACCTTGTTACAACGAGAGCTTGTTATATCAGTGCTCTTTATAACAAGGTTTGACTGTACTGTGATTTTGGTGAAGAGAAAAAAAAGCTCAAGTCAGGCCGATTTTAAAGGGTCAGTCGGTTGAGGGCGTCCAATCAATTTATGGTGGCCTGATGTGGATACTGATAAGGTGAACCTTCACATTTACAGTACGTCATTGAGGTGTAGACAGATGTTTATTTTATAGTCAAAAGTTTATTGCAATCAATAAAAAACAATCACTATTGTAATTATTATATGAAGAATTACATCAAAGACATGTGAAAATCATATGTATAGAAAGGAAGCTCTTGTCAAATAGAAGCCGCAATTCAGCAACTCAACATGACTCTTTGCCCAGTCAAATCATCTGAGACTGTGACCTGTTTAACTGTCTTTGAACATAGAGGGACACATAACAGATCACAGAGGACTCAACTGGATTAAAGATTGTGTAGAAATAGGGTAAATCAGGGCTTCTACTGGATGTGACAGGGGCTATCATAATGGATTGTTAATGGACTGGAAAAAAATGAACACACTTCTGACATTGAAAGCCTATTTAGAGCTCACTCAAATCACCAAATTATGGATTAATTCATCAATTTTCATGATGGCCCTCTCAGCCCCAAATGTACGCCTACCAAACTGACCTTTATGTAATGTAATTCTCCCACGTTATGACTGTACTTCCATGTTGATATAGCAGGGAATCCTCTGGCAATTTGAGATGATTTTGTTTTAAATTCATCGTCAGGAAGATGATTCAATAACAGACCATGATTGGATGAGGGCGAGGGAGCTGTTTCCTTCATTTTTTTTATTTCCCCGTCTCAGATTGATAAGATAAGAGTGAGTCTGGATCAAAGACTTGGTTGATGCTGTTTCGTCTCAGGGGAGACATTACACAATTTCACCTTATGCATTCTACTAAAACTTGTATGAATAGAAGGTGTGTATTTATTCTGTAGTAATATCTCCCTTGTGTAAAATATGATCTATACAGCTATGACTGATGTATCAGGTCTGTCACAGGCTCTAGTCTACAAATCCAGACCTTTAACCCATTACCTACTGAATTATGTAATTGTCATAGACTTCGTGCAGGGTCTATACTCGGTTTCAGTAGTCAATGGGTTAATTGATTGTTAATTTGTATTGATGTGTCTGATAATGTGACTATGTTTTATGGCCTTGATCGTTCAGCTGTTGTGCCTGGACAGGCTATTTCCTCCAAGTAAAAATGTCAGTCTGTATATCATACCAAAATCATTTTAGATAAGGTCTGGTCTTATAGACTACATTTCCCCCTCTCAACCTCAAAGCTACCCTGGATATTGACCAGGGCAGCTGTGAGGGGGCGGATTGAACCCTGGATGAGGCATGGTATGGCCCCTTTACTACCATATCTAATATTCCTATACAGTCAAACCTCATTATAATGAGGTCCTTGGGACCAGAGAAATTATGTCTTTTTATTGCAACCTTGTTATATCAGGGCCATAATGCAATAAAATATAAAGAGATGGGACCAGGAAAACTACCTTGTTATTACAAGATCTTGTTATATCAGTGCTCTTTATAACAAGGTTAGACTACTTCAAAGTTGCTCACTCCTGCCATAAAGTTTCTTAACACCCCTCTCATCCACTTCCCCCATTAATCCACCTACTGAATTGTTGATCAACACAATTTGCAGAATAAACACGGACACATTTCAGCAAAAAATCTGCTGTCATACAGCGCCATTTTTCCCAATGGTCCAATACATGTATCGAACTGTCATAATCAAGTAGAAAACCGTCAAGCTACTTGAGAACTGCGATAAAATGTTGTATTTTTAGAGGTATAATGCACCCCTATAAACCATTTCCCAATGCTCTGTTCTCTTCCTTTGATTTCTGCATATGTTTCCATGTGAACAGGTGCATCAATGGGGAGGGGGCGTGAACCAATTACCCTCATGTTCCTATCCATGTTCAATACATTACCTAATGAACAGGTGCGGTGTATACAATACAAACAGCTGATCATTCATATCATATTGACAAGTAATGAATGCAATCCAATATTTTTGATTGGTCATCAGGGCCGAAGGACTTAGCCCAGTTTTGCTCTCTCGTCAATAGAGCTCTCGGCTGCCAAAAAAGTACAAATTGCTCGAAACAGATTTGAATTGTCATCTGTTTAGGTTTGTTGGATATATTGCTTGATAAGCCAAATATTGCCAGATATTGCTCAATAACCGATTAGCTAGGTTTATAGAATATTGCCTGATTATGATTTTCTAAACAGACCTGGATACTAGTTTTTGCCAGGACAAGCAACAATTTTTTACTAACCAGGCAGAGTTTCAAAGTGGAATTCATTCTTGTACTGTACACATGTTATTTACTTCATCACCTCAGCCGTGTAAGTCTAATAAGTATCAATTTAACATTTAACATGTAGGGTTAATTTTGTTAAAGGTATTATTTTTTAAACTTATCAGCAAAAATTATAGTCAATTCTGACGAAGTTGAACTTCTGTAAGAAGAAAAATTGCTTTCTGTCAAAGACATATTTTGGGACAAATTGTATCATTATCATTATAATTATTTATATTATTTATTTGTTTGGCAATTACGCAATATAAAAACTGTTTTATTTACCTCTTGTAAATGAAATTTTTCCTACAGTTTATTTGACTGAGGCAGAGTTACCTGTAATGCAATTTCCTGTAGCGAGCCATATATGGATGTAAAAGTATGAATTGAATGACATCTTCATTCATTTCTGGTCTCTGCATGAGAATGTTCTTTGTCCCCCATTGATGTTTGTGATTGGTTCAAAGTTAATTTCTTGACATATCAGGTGTAGATTAGTCTGGAATCACAGACCCTGACTTGATATTCAATGACTGGTTACGTGTCGACAAGCCAGAGCCTAGGACAGACCTCTCTCGAAGAGGCAAAAATGTGTTTGAATGACGACTGTTATCAGTACTCGTGCTGAATATTCATAAGATCTGAAGAACACAAATTATTTAGTACAATAAATTACACCAGTTAGTTACTCTTGAAATCTTTCAAAGAATAATTTTACCCCCATTCTTGATTAGCAGTGTTAGGCATTGATAAAACATTTTCAATACTTAACTGTATATTTCTATGTGAAAAAAGTTGCTAAACAAAACATCTTTTGCATATCATTCATGCTCAAATGCATAGCAAATTGTGATGCGATACCAGGACAATTATTCCCTGTCTTTCTTATATCGGTGAAACACCTCCCAGGTTTTATTTTGGAAGGTTCAACCTCCCCCTTTTTGGTCTTCAGCACCCCTTATGAAAGCAGTGAGATAACACTTCCTCTATTGCCATCGCATGGATTGTGAGGGACATGTGCCAATCCTTATTGCGTCACACAACCGCAGCCGTCATCACTTATGAAGTTCCCAAATCTAGCATTGTTATGCTTCTGACATACTGTTTACCCTTTTTTACGTATGATTTGAAAAAATCTAGCATAATTTCATCTAGCATATTTTTAGAAAGGTAAAATGTTATTCATCATGATAAAGACAAATAGAGAGAAAAATAATGAATGAGAAAAGAAGCAATGTACAGCATTTTTTCCCTTTTGCTTGTTGGTAGTATTTTAAACCTCATTTTACTCTCATGAATCTTCAATATGCACCTGTTGCAGAAATGCCAACCATTCCAGAATATGCCTGAGGTGAATTTTCAGATGAATTCAAGTCATTTATCTCCAATGAACAGCTGAGATTATGGTCATTTTAATTATACTCTCAATTTTTCAGCTATGGCGTTATCCGCATTTCAACTTTGACCTCATGCATCTCTGTGAACGATCCACATCGTTGCTGTTCTAAACAACTCATTTAAGTGATTTTTTTCAGAATTTTTTTCCAATCTGGCGTAATTTTGGGTCCCCCATCTCGCATAACTAAAAAGTTTATTTTGTAAACACCGATTGGTTGACTCTCATGTTTTTTAGCCTTTGCTGTTCTCATTTTGCATATTTTTTTCCTAATCTGCCACAATTTTGGATCCCCATCTGGCATGATTCAAAAGTATGTTTTGTCAACACTGATGGGTACACTTGTTCCTGTGTCTCTGTGACATATTTGTTGACTCAACTTGATAAATGCCTTCTGGAAAAACGAAAACAATCGCTCCAAAGCTGTCATGACTGGCCCGATTCAGGTTCTGAGAGTTCTGGAGCGATCCCTTCTTGACTTTGCAGAGGAAGTTTGAAAGGAGGTATGACTCAAAGGGTCGTCAGATTAACCTGGGAAATTGTTGTGAAGTCGTGTCTTTATCGGTTTGTGTGAGCTGCTGCTTTCGTTATGTCATAGCTGTATATCCTGTTCTGTGCTTCAGTGGTGATTGTTTTAAGACAGCTAGGGTTCAGATTTTGAGGTTTCATCTTCATTACATTCTGACAGTTTAGTTTAGACGTGCAACACTTGTATCAAAACTACTGAAATGATTGAAACTTTTCATCTTTATGAAGAAGTGTGAGCTGCAATATTTGTGTCCAATTGACTTTATAAAAGACTGATATTGTCATACTCCTGTTGCCACGGGTGATTGTGAGAAATCGTGCTAAGTTAGGAAGTTTTAGCTTCATCACGTTCGGACAGTTTAGAAGTGTGACACTTGTATCAAAACTACTTGAAATGATTGAAACATTTTATGTTCATCACAAGTGCAATCTGGATTATTTGTATCCAATCAAAAACTGAAACTTTCATGCTTTCATTGCTATTTATTGATGTGTGATGGGACTCTAAATTAGGAAGTTTCAGCTTCATCACAACTGCGAGCTTCTTCGGATTGAAACTATCATACTTCCATTGTCACTGGTTATCGTGAGAAATGCTTCCAAATCAGGAACTTTTATCATCACAAGTGCAAGCTGCAATATCTGGATCCAACCTACATTAAAGGCTTGAAGCGTTTGTATTTTCATAGCCACCGGTTGCTATGCGAAGAGTGTTCTGAATTGTTATATTTCATCATTATCGCAAGTGTGAGCTGCAGTATTAGTTTCAAAACTCCTGGAGGATCAAAATGTTCATGGCTTCAATCAGAATTGCAGGGGTGAATTGAAGTTGATTGTAACTGAATACTTCAACTAGATTTGAAAACCAGCCCAAGATTGATGAATGATTGGTGAATTATTTTCAAACCACAAATACTCGCTGTTCTCCACTGATTTTTAAACTACAGAAGCTTTAACAAAATACAGATTTTATCTCGGTCATTGTTTCACTCAATTTTGTCATCAGCATCAGCCAGAGAGATCTTGTAACCTGCATTTCAGAGTTTAAGAGCTGACTTGTTGCTTTCATCAGAAAGTTTGTGAATCAATGAGGAAGCTTGCTTTATTTTGACGAAACATTGCCTACAGACTTTAATAATTCGCTTACTACTTAATTGAGTACCTTGGATTTCATCTTGATCAAAAACCCACACCATCATTCTCGACCTGTTACAACACCTCAAGAAGGGATTTATAAACATCACTTATTTGCAAATTCAGTACCTTGGATATCATCTTTATCACAAACCCTCACCATCGTTCTCAATTTGTTAACAGCACCCAGAGAATGGACTTATAAACATCACTTATTCGCAAATTCAGTACCTAGGAATTCATCTTTATCACAAACCCTCACCATCATTCTCAATTTGTTAACGGCACCTAGAGAATAGAAGCTCATCGCTGCATCACCACTCATAGCCGACGCTTAATTCTTCATTATGACAGTCAAGCTTGTTACATGACATCAGCAAAAAGTACCGGAGAGTATAAGAGGAATGCGTCTAGCCACCTTAGACGACTTTTGGGGAATTCCACTTGCCAAGAAGTATTGAGAAGCGTTTAGAACAATTATATGAATTTTAGGGGTGTTATGAGAAGGAGAAGGTAGCAATAAAGTCATTGCTTGATCTGCTTCGATGGAGCTTGGGTGAAAAACTTTCTTCGGATTTACCTCTGTCAAGCCACTTTTTGATTGAGTTCCACCATCATCATTTGATATGAGTGATATAGAAATCATATATTGAGCAATATTATGTGGAAGAAGTAATGTTAGGCCTTCTCACTTGAGAGATATTACTATCGGTTGAACTACTTGGATGGAGCCTAGTTGGAAAACTGTCAGACTTTCCTCTGGCAAGCTTCTTTCATAAGTTACTGCAGAAGATATCCAGCAGATGGTTATTTGTTGCTGAAAACATGCTTGGCGATATGGATGCTGTCGAAGTGTTTCCGAATTTGAGCTTTGTTTCTTGGAATATCTCAGAACATTTGTTGTAATTTTGACTATTACTGGAGTATACTTCTTCTGCAAGCACATTTGAACAATTCATGCTTGCTGGATCTTTCAGTTTCAGAATATATTAATGACTGTTTCTGAGGCAATCGCCATGTTATTGACTTTGTAATCTATAACGTTCTTCCAATTTTATTGAGCTGAATATTGTGATTGATTCTCGAATTGGAAAATGCAAGTCGGAACTAAGCATAGCTGCACACAGGAAATTCTTGTATGATGTACTAACTTATGCATTGGCCCCTTATTGTGTTAGGATCAATACTTTTACTCCTCTTTTGATGAAGTTCGTTATCTGTAACAATTCTCACACTTGATATGGCTGAATGTTGCTCATAATTGCAGTGTTGACATGTTGTAGTTAGACACAAACTGTCATATGGAATTTAAAGTCATAAACTGGCCTGCTCATGGACTCTTTTTATCAAGAAGTTCATGATTTACCCAAAAGAAGCTGGAGCTGAATTATAGTAATAAGATTCTTTGTTGGAAAATGCAAGTTGGAACTACAGATCTCTGCCTACGATATTTGAAGTCGCAGGCTGGCCCCTTCTTGGACTAGGATCAATACCTCGACTCTTCTTCGTATCCGTTCATTCTAATCCCCGACATGGATGTGTTACGTAACGCCTTGTACAATCATCTTAATGAGAATGAGAAACCCTATACGACCAAGTTCAGTGTTTGGGTGCCTCCAAAGACGTTAAATGTGAGTTAAATCAGTAATTCAACCATTGCTCTGATGATCATTGCTTTGGGCAGTGTTTCACCAACATAAAAAAGACTTTACGAACGACTTTATATGCTCGAATGGTATCAGTTCGTATGCTGAACCATTCAGAATCTTATGCGTATCGACTTGTTAACGTACTCCAGTCTTTTTTAATGTCGTTCTTAACTTTAAGAACAATTGGGTGAAACACTGCCTTGGTCTAAAAATTTTGCAGGAATGGGGTTCGGGCTAAACGATTTGGCTTATGCTTCAGAATGACTTGATGATTAAGATTAGGCATTAAGTTGCCTTCTCGCCATCTCTTCTTAAACAAGGTGATAAGGCAAGTTTATACAATTTGCCTTGTTGCCTTTTCAATAAAACAAGGCGCCTTGGCGATTGGAATAATTCGCCTTTGCACTGCATGTATCAGCTTCCGTAGGACTGTCATAGTTTCTGAAACCTTCAGGTTTTTACATTTTATTGTGAACCTAGTTAATGTATGGTATCATTTATTTGGTTTCAGGTATGGAGTGTGGCAATATACACAGGAATATATTAAGTGCGGCCTTTGAAGATATCTGGAGAATGTTAACTTACAAACTATAACAGGGAGAACTCATCAAGAAAAGACCAAAACAGCAGGGCTGAGGAAATAAAATATATTGGTATTATTCTTGTAATTTGCCAGGTTTTTTTTAATAGTTCTGCTTCATTTCTGATTTAAAAAAAAGCAGGAGGAGAAGAGAACATGATAGCAATTAGCATGCAGATTAAGTAGGGACACACTTACAATCAAACTTTGTAAGATGAAATGTTTAGTTTTCGTTGATCTACTTCTCCTTGTGAAGTATTGTAATAGATTTTCTTTTCTTCTCAGATACAGTAGCAAGGCCTTAGAATGCATTAATCTTTCTTTCGCCTTCGCAGTCACTTGTGATTCAAGTGGCTAAGGGCATGACCATGTTAGGTGTTTTAAGTTGTGTTTTTTATTCAAGTTTTGGTTTCTGTTTACGAATTGTTAATTATTCTTGCAGATTTACATTGAATACAACAAGCACGTTTTATTTGCTTAGACGCTTACGTAGATAAGGGAAATAGTTTTGGAAGATTAATGTTGGACTTTGACAAGAGGATGACATTTAGGAAGGTTATCTACGATGTTCTTTATTTCTTCCTTTGATGCAAGGATTTTCCTTGTTTAGTAGCACCCTCTCTCCTCAGCCCCCCCCCCCCTTCTGACTTTTTCAATATACTGACAGGTGACCCACAAGATACATTGTTTTGCATTCATAATATTTCTTCAATTGATGCAAGGATTTTCATTGTTTAGTAGCACCCCCACCCCCCACCCCTTTCTGACTTTTTCAATAAACTGACGGGTGACCCACAAGATGCATTGTTTTGCATTCATACCAGTTCTTCAATTTGTACAAGGTTCTTCTTTCTTTGTTTTTTATCTGTGGGGAGCAGTTTCTCGAGTTGTTTGAAAAATAGAACTTATAAGTTCTCTCTTTTCGTTGAAGTCAGAAAGTGGTAAAAAAAACACAACATAAAATATCACTCAATGTTTGCCTGTCATAGCAACAAATGTGTTGACACAGTACTCCAATTAGAGTGCATTAAGAGAAAGTAAACATATGAATTTGAATCGCTTATTGAACAGGTGTATGGGCTGTTGTACTATACTCCCAGTACTTTCAACAGGTCATTCATTTTTTCATGTACAGCTTTTGAAATCACAAACAGTTGATAATGGCAATCAATTTTAGAGACTTGAGCCATTTCTCTATTGAAATCTCACTTTATATCATAAAAAGAGCTGTTTATTTACAGAGCAAAGTTTGAACAAAAAACCCTCTTTCATCTCATCCCTGATCCAGTAGTTCCCTACCTGGAATCAGTGAGCCAAATTTAGACCATGATTAACCAATGACTAACTCTAAAGAATTACCGAAAATGTGACTTTATGCTTCTATGACGGAGATTTAGATCTTCCCGTACGTACATACGACACGTTTTCCCGGGTTTGCGAGAGGATGAACGAGATATTTGAGATGTTTTTCTTGCGTGATGTTGAGTCACCGAATGGTGAAATATAGTTCAAGTTCAAAGGTCTCTTAGTCATTCAGGAAAAGTGTGAAACCTGGGGATGTACTTTCTATTTTGATGGTTTCAAGGTTGTGTTTCACCAAGATACAAAAGACTTTAAGAACGACTCTACGCACGGCTGGTATCAGTTCTTGTGCTGAATGATTAAGAATCTTACGTGTATTGCACTCGTTAATGCATTCCAGTCTTTCTTAAAGTCGTGCGTAACTTTAAAATTGATTTGGTGAAACACCGCCCAGATCAAATAAGAAGTCCATAGAGGTACTGGTCTTTAATAACCTATTGCATTTGGGAATCGGATGGTCTATCTATTATATCTATGGAGGTGTGAAAATTTGATAGTTAGTGGGTTAAAGCTAAAATGTGCTTCACCAGTTGGCCATATGAAAGAGATCTAAACTGAACTTATTAAAACTTTTCATTCATGTAACAAAAAAAACACGATAAATTTCTGATATGTAAGCTGAAAGTTATTGAGAAGGGTTCCTTATTTACTTTGTAGTTTCCCATCTATCATATAAAGCATGTTTAAAACTTTTAAACAACCCTATCCTATTTTTCAAAATCATATTCATTGAACAAACAAGAATTTTGGACGGTTCATTATGATAAATGGTCAGTGAAAAGAGTATACCATTTTAATTTAGCTAGTAAAATAACTTTCAGATTTTTTTCAATTGATTGCAACACTACCTGAAATAAATTTTTGTAAAGTTTTGAAATATCTCTTCTGTGGATCATGCAAGATAAAATTATCACTCATTTACACCTATCATTATCATATTCTGAATTCTTGCTTTACACATTACATTTTCAATTTCAATAGAATGTTCAATTATCAAAAGTAAATAGAAAAAACAATTTTCATGTCATTATTAAAGTACATGTAGATATTTATATTATATTGGATGGCAATGAATGGGATACCAGGGAATATTGCACGAGTTAGGGCAATATTGCACGAATCGAAGATGAGTGCAATATTGGCCCTAACGAGTGCAATATTCCCGGTATTTCATGAAATAAAGCCATCCAATATAATTATTATTATCTGGCGATATCGTACTTTAGGTCCCCCCTCGCAGAGGTTGCACGCATTTCTTTACACGCAAGTCTATGGCGGTGGATTGAGGTCCCCACTGCGTACACTGAATAAAGCTATACTGTGGAAAGTGAATGCTGGGGACCTGCTAAACTATGATTAAGCCTAGCTTTTGACTTACCGGTATTATTGTAGAAGTACCAGAAGGCTGATCTCCCATGACACACTGTCTTGTAAATGTAAATAACAATAATTTTCCGCGTCTTTTAATCTTATAATCTCCTCAAAATCGTCCTCGGTTAACGAAGCGAATCGAGACCTATTCGCTGCCATTTTGATCACGAATTTGCGCATGCGTGAAATTGAAGCCGTGAAATGTCCAATATGGCCTCATATTGGAGGCAAATAAAACACGGGAGCCTATGGGGAATTTGTTCCGTCTTGTATTATGGTAAAAATTTGGATGACGGGAAATGAAGGGATACAATACGCGAATTAAATGCACCGCTTAAAACGCTCATATTGATAATAATTCATTTTATTCTACTTTTAAGCATCCAATATAATTCAGTTATGTTTTCATTGCAAAGTAGAATATATTATTCTTATTTGGAAAATTCTTACAAATAGTTTCATAATTATACACTATACTATAAGCCACTTTGTAAAAGAAAATGTGATTTGGAAAGGTTTATAAAAGATTTCGTACCCAAGACACAGTGCCCAGATGTTTTCTGAGATTGTGTTTTTTAGAAATTAGGGTCATAGACTCCTACTAATTGGATAATGAAGTCGTTTGAACAGCATTGAACAAAGGAAAACACGGTCTTTACTGTTTCACCTGTGGGTCCTAACCGAATGTAGGTGAACCGTAATCAACCTAATTAAAACCCTTGCCTCAAAACTTCCTTTCGTCCTCGAATAAAAAACGATTCCACGCCAGCTACTGAGAAGAAAACCAGTTTACATGTCGTTGCCTAGCAACCCGTGTTGCCTTGGGAACAGGTGTAGGGCGGGCTTTGAAGTGTGGTCATTTCCTGACGAGAGGTCGTAGACATGGTCTGTTTGGCATGAAGGTGAATGATGCAGGAAAGGGCTATGGTTGGCTGGTGGAGATTACGAGTCATGTGACTTGGTGATGGGGGTCAGGTGACATTGCAATATTGATCAGGTGACAATTTATGCAATGGAAGGTGTTGATTGATGGGTAAACAAAAGCGCATTCAAGATTTATGAATGAGGAGGGTCGCAGATGCCAAAAATTAAATTGTCTTTCCCTGCAAAGGGGAGAATTGGAAGGGGTCAGCATTGGTCTGACAAGCCCCTCCCCACCAAAAAAGCTAAAAACACAAATTAAAAAAGTATTAAAAATGGGGGTTCCGATGCCTATGGTCCCCTTCCTGCATCTAACCATTGTGCAGAACAGTATAGTATCTAGAAGAATTATCACAAGTTCCTCAACTCTTTCGCTTATACATGTGTGGTAACTTGTAAGGAAATTTCTACTGTGTGAAAGTAGCTATAAATCAAATACCTGATATTAAAAGCTTGTAACATTCAGATTAAAACATACATGTCAAAATCCTCCATCAAAGCTAAACTTGCTCACTAAATAAATAATCAGATACTGTGATTACAAGAAAAGATTTACACGTAGGAGTAAACCGGATAAACGCCAAAGTAATATTTTTGGCAAAATTACTATAAATGGACAAATATTGCAAGGGATAACATGAGGAAATTGTGAGATATTGCCAATTTCGGTCCTGTGACGTTCCGAATGTGACTGATTACGTGAGATTATGATGTAAGTTTGATTTATCTGAAAGAAACACATTTATAATGACGAAACAAACTTCATCATTTCATAGCGATCAGGAAGCAAAGGTTGTGTCTCCCTTAAGTTTGTTTGAAATTGATGAAATCCAAGTTACTCAATGAAAATAAACTGCACCAAACTAGTGTCTGTTAATTAGGATTTTCTTGATAATAGCTATTTGTATACCAAAGTCTGCTATTTTCTTTTTGTGAGAAGTATTCTGGATGATTTTCTAGTAGATTTATTTTGCTTAAAATATGACAAAAATTCAAAAATCTGTACTTTTTAGATCCTTTTGTTTTCAAGTTTTTGTTTGTGATATAATATTTTAAGAAGAGAACAAAAATGCGGTTGAAAAGAAAGGAAATGAAATTTTAATCTAAAGAACAACAAGTATCTGCTTCCTGTCTTTATGAAGGTTATTGGAATATATAGTTCTTAATCCTTTCAATGACACTTTCATATTGGGTTGGCGGAAATTTTAGAATAGATCTGTTATAAATAGATTTCCTAATTAAAACTTGTATGGTAATTCAGGATTCATCTGCTTTTCAGAAGGAAAATAACCTACTGTATGAAAGTTTATCATTCATTTGTTTTGTACAATGTAATCCATAGCCGTCAAATTAATTTAAACAATGATGAAAAATTATTTTTTTAAACAAAAAGACTAGTTTATTTTGTTGGTACTTGCCATTCTGCAGCAGCTAAAAGTGTGAGCACCCCAGGCAACTATACATAAAATAAACATATCTTGCATGCATGAAGTTTAGAATGTCTTTGTCATTGAAAGATACTTCTTCAAAATTTGGTGAACGATTCATATTTGCCAGTATTATGAGTTTTCAAAAAATTGTAAAAAAAACAAAAAACAGAATGATTAAAAAGATATTTCAGTATTCTCTCTCTGGAATATAAGCAGCACATGTATGCAAAGGCGTAAATATTCAGAATTGAATGAGAAACGCCTTTAAATCTAAATTCATCATCATCATCATCATCAAGGCAAATTACTTTAATATGCAATGTCAGTTGATATTTTCCAGAAGGTCGTTAGGGACAGATAAATTTTTGCTTATATACATGTATGTTAAAGTATAATTCTGACATATTTCACATAATTCTTTTATTCAATTTACATTTCTCTCTTTTCATTTCATTTCAGAATATGCAAACAACTGAGCTAATAGTAACGGATCATGTTTTGACGAATGAGGAACTTAACGATCTCAGGATGAGCAACAATTGGGAAGACAGTCTCAAACGAACCCAGAAGATAATCCAGGTAGGCTTTGAACCTCTAATCTTCTCTGTTGGGTCCTTGATTAAAAACCACTAAGTCATTTCTTCACTGTAATGAATGAATGAATTAATTGGTTAATTGATAAGGAATTCAAACTCAGGATGAGTAACAATTGGGAAGACAGCCTAAAACGAACCCAGAAGATTATCCAGGTGAGTTTTGATCCTCTAACCTTAAGTATTAGGTCCTTCATTAAACCACAAGGCCACTTGTTTATTGTAATGAATGAATAAATGAGCAACTCAAGCCCTGGATGAGCAATAGATGAGTACTGAACTTCTAATCCAAAGTCTAGGGTTCTTGTGTAAAACCACTAAAATACTTGATATTTTGCCATTGTTTCACAAAAAATATACAAATCATTGTTGTTTTTGCTTGAGAATAGCACACCTTTATCAATTCTGCATGTAGTATATGATCAATCATTTGTTCAACCCTTTTTCTAAAATTTCTTATTGAATCCATTCTGATAATTTAGTGTACTAAATTGAATGGGTGTACATTGCAGATTGTGCCAGAGTTGCCAACTCAAGGATCCCAATCCGAGAACTTTATTGAAATGTTGATAATTCATCGTTTTGAATGGATTGTCAGATTTTGCCAAAATTTTCACATACTGCCCATCCAATTTTTTCAATGTATTGGGAGCATGATTATCTAGGGGTGGGTTCCCCTTTAATTTCCACTGCCATTATATGATTTCAAGCTGGTGATTAAGTAATTAAAACTTGGCTAATGTTCAGCGTTAACTACTTTAGTTGTATGAAGAACTCTGTGCCAAATAATCATATTCAATCAGCACAAGTCAGTGTTGATTTCCTGATTTAGATGTCATTGTATAGGGTTATCTCTGGACATCATACAAATGGTCAAATTAGGACTGATTTTATGGGGAAAATCTCATCGCTCTAGCCTGCTTTAATTGTTCCTATGTTAACCCATTGACTGCATAATCCTGTAATTCATATACACTTTGTGTCAGGGTTATGTGGTTCCAGTAGTTGATGGGTTAATCATATAATATTAGAGCTTGATGTAAGAAAGCAAGCCTGACAGATCACTTTGTTCTGTTGAGGACCTTTCTCTTGACGATGTATTTGATTTGTGATTAATAGACTAAATAGCAATTATAGTGATTTTGCGATATTAAGTTATTTGTATACATATTTCAATGGGCATTATCTTTACACTTGATTATTGGGTCAAGGAAAGTACTTTATTGGGATATTAAATGTTTTTGAAGTGAATATTCCTATTATTGGTCCATACAAGCGAATTATTAATGAATTGGTATTCAAAAAGGAGGAAACTTTAATTTAGGTTTGAATAGATTGTGAAGTGTGCAAATTTGTGATTTTGTAAAGTGTGTTGTTTTTCTTCTTCATGTTCCTATTTCTGCTGAAGATTTGGTAAATATAAATGTCGAACAATATGGGAATTTCAAAGTAAAAATTTCCTGTATTCGTTAAACAATTGGCCAGCATCATTGATATTGATAATAATAATATTCATTTCTTTTACCACATAGCCATGGGATGTCCCTATGCGCTTTGTTAAACAATTTTTAGAGCAATTTTATAAAAAAAAATTGTACTTTTTTTCTCAGGATGGGTCTCTTGAGCTGTCGGAGACTGGTCGTGCCTTGAAGGTTCAATCAGAGCGCCCTCACTTGGTGAGCCTTGGTGGAAGTCGTATCAGCACAGCAGTCACCCTACTGCCTCTACCGGAAGGTATGTTAACCCTCTCAACACTGAAATCTGATTTTCCATATATATTTAACAGTAACAACCTGAGGCAGTGTTTTGCCAAGTGAGGAAAGATTTGAAGAAAGATTTTCATAACGACTGGTGTCAGTTCATGTACTGAATGGTTAACAAACTTATTAGTATACTACGAAATATATACTCACTATTACAATTATTCTTAACTTTAAGAATGACTAGGTGGAGCATTACCCAGTTTTCTATTCAGAAGCTATCACAACTAATATGCTATAGTTTGTGTCTCCAGACCCAGGATATTAATTTTGTGACTTGGGGCGTGATATTAGCATCCTGGGTCTCAAAAATTTCATGACCCAATCGCAAACTTCCCGATGTACATAGCCTAATTTTTGTCAGTACCTGCGAGCTTCCATACCAACTTCTTCTATCAAAGTGTCTTGAATATTTCTTTCCCACAAGGGGGGGGGGGGGTTTAGAAATCTACATTGGATTCCGCTATATGACATTTATTTAGCATGGTTTTCATGATCCACTGATCTTGATAGATCGATGAACAAGTCCAAGTATTTGTTTTTTTAGCCGTTGCACCCCCAATGTGAAGAGATACAAGTACCCCTATGTGAAGGATATTGGTCACAGCATGCTCCTTGCATCATTGCCAAATATGAAAGAAAATATGTTTGACATCAAATTAGAATATTGGTTGGAATTTGGTAATATGAGATAAGACATGAGCAAAATGTTCTGTGGAATATGGATAATGTATACACCACATTACACCTATAGACAGGGTCCGATTTCATTGTAATGTTAGAGGTGGGCAAAATAGTCCAAATATGGGACCAAAACGTTGACAAGCTCGAGAGGTAGTGTCAGCGTGGACTAAATTATTTGCTGGTGTAAATGCGCTTAAAGATAATAATTCTTAATAAAACATTAAATGCGAGAGGATGAATAGTATACAGTGTATATATTAATGTCTTTTTGTTGTGCAAAAACAAGAAAAAAACACTTTTAGACAAGTAAATAATAATAGTAATAATAATTAGATAATTTATATAACGCAGTCACTATATGGGTACACTCTACTACGCTGCGATGTTAGGGTCTGTGGATATTGTTACTAAAATAATGCATAAAGGTCCAAGATATTATTGAAAAGCTTCGAGAAATAAATGAGTTTTCAACCAACTTTTAAAAACATACTGGATTAGAATATAATCATGATGATATTGCCTGTTATATTAGTGTGCTATTGAAAATTGAAAAATGGTGCATTCATTCATTTTACTAGTAGAAGTCAAACAAGAGATTCATGAATTAAGTGATTTCATTCATCTGAAATAAATATTCATTTGCAAATATCCTGGTGGATAAATGGCAATATGTTGGTTGTTGACTGATGATGTCTGTCGCATCAGGAAATGTATGGAACAAGCGTCCGGAAATCTTTTCAAATTGGCTTGGGACTACTCCAGCATTCCTTGAGCCAAGATATAGGATTTGTGTTTTGGTCAACAGAAGTTTTGAATTCAGGAAATAGTCTAGCAAGTCCTTTTGACCTTGTATTTTCATTTTTTGTTTCATTCGTATTTTTCAACAAATTTTTTTTCCTAATCATGAAGTTAATTTTTGTGACCACTTTTTTATTTTTTGAAGATGATCCGCAATCTGTACCAATTTAGTTTCACATTCAAGTGTCACTTTCCACATCTTAAACTTTCATATACATGTACATGTATATCAGAAAGTCAAAATCTGAAAGCAAATTGTCCATATTCCAAGCTTGCTACTTTATCACATAGATTGATATGCCTTCAAAAGAGCTGTGTTTATTTAGCGATAATTGGCGTTGACATTGCCTACTTATGAAGCCAAGCTCTTATTAATTGTCCAAAGCTCTAATAGCCTCGTTCATTTGCATTATTTTCATTACGTAGGTACAACCCATTGGTTAGAGAGTAGGTTCCACATTTTCTTGGATAGGGGGCAAAATTTTACTGTTATGCCTTTCAACAGACTGCCCCTATACAGCTGAGAGCTTGAAAAATTGCCAGCATCTTAGGTGTTTTTTTTAAATCAAGTCCCTTAAAGCTAATTTGTATCAATATGATTGTTATCAGATTGGTATATTTTAACAACAGATATTGAAAATGTTATTAGCTTTTCATGTTGGAAAATTGTACTCGATATTCTAAGAATGTTAGGTGAATGAAGGAAGGAATATTTGGGGATAAAAGTCATTCTTATCTTGGCACAGGATAAAAGCTGTAGTATCATTATTTTCATGATTGATGATATTTGTGATTGGAAGGAAACGTTTTTGGTCAAGTGGGCTCAAGCAAAGTCCAACCAATTTCTCATTTCGAAACATAATTTCAGACCTTAGATCCTATGTTAAATATTGTCAAGTACTTAAATGCTCATTTATAAACCTTGTCAAACACCCCCCCCCCCCCCCCTCCCCTCCTCTATCCTCAGCATGGGCTAGACGTTCTTGACTTCAAGTCTATTCCAATTATGACAGGATAAAGACGTAAGGCGTTACGAGGTGATAGTCGTTAGCAATTATCAGCCAAGTTTGTGAGTCGCTGCATGTTGGAGCGTACAGCCCACATGCAGTGCACTGCCATCTGCGCTTTGTTTTGAGTGTAATAATTGTTGAGCTTGCAGCAAACGGAAACGAGGCAATTGTTATTCTGTTTTTGGAGATTGTAAGTGTGGATTTATGAGCAAAACATGAGCTCGCTTCTCTGACGATTACATTATTTTGAGCATCATTTGTAGTGTGGAACAAACAGAAACGAGGTGATTGTTATTTTGTTTTGGGAGATTGTAAGTATGGATCAAGAACAAAACATGCGCTCCCTTTTCAATGATTACATTGTTACAAATGGAAACGAGGCGATTTTTATTTTGCTTTGGGAGATTGTAAGTATGGATTTATGAGCAAAACATTAGCTTGCTTCTCTGACGATTACATTGCTTTGAGCATTTTTCATAGCTTGTTACAAGCGGAAAAGAAGCAATTGTTATTTTGTTTTTGGAGATTTGAAGTGTGGATCAAGAACAAAACATGCGCTCCCCTTTTCAATGATAACATTATTTTTAACTATATTTGTAATTTGTTACAAACGGAAACGAGGCGATTTTTTATTTTGTTTTGGGAGATTGTAAGTATGGATTTATGAGCAAAACATGAGCTTGCTTCTCTGACGATTACATTGTTTTGAGCATTATTTGTAGTTTGTTACAAACGAAAAATAGGCAATTGTTATTTTGTTTTTGGAGATTGTAAGTGTGGATTTCTGAGCAGAACATGAGCTCGCTTTTCTGATTATTACATTAAAGGAGTATTATTTGCAGTTGGGAACAAACAGAAACGAGGTGATTGTTATTTTATCTTTTTAGATTGTAAGTGTGGATCAAGAGCAAAATAATGTGTTCTATCTGTGATGATTATATAAGTATTATTTGTAGTTTGCAACAAACAGAAACGAGGTGATTGTTATTTTGTTTTGGGAGGTTGTAAGTATGGATTTATGAGCCAAATTATGTGCTCGCTTCTCCAATGACTCCATTGTTTTGTATCATTAATTAAATGGCTTGTGACGAATGCAAACATGACGATCAGGATTTTTTCTCGAACTTTTCAGGCAATTCCGGTGTAAATAAAGAACAACAGAAAGTCACGTTCCTTGATGGTTATTGTGATTCAAGAAAACAACTACTCGTCTAATGACCGAATCGTTTTGCCTCACTACTTTCTGGGATTGTGAAAGACGTCAATATGATGATTATGATTTTGTTTTCATAATGTAGAAGAAAACATTCACGTCTTCTCTAATCGTTACTGTGTGCTGTCTTACTTGCTAGCGTCTTGTCTAATGACTATATTGTTTTGCTATGTTGTTGTCTTTGCTTCTGAAAGACGCAAACGTGGTGATTGTGAATTTGTCTTTCTCACTTCCCTCTGTGGATCAACAACAACAGCATGTTTCCTCTCTTTCCGTTGTTCTGCTAATGAGCGTCTTGTTATTTTGCATTGTCTCGAATCATCCAAGCAAAGACAAGGTGATTTTTGTCTCTCTTACTCTTGAGAATGGATTGAAAATACTATATATTGTAACTTCTGGTTGTGGATCTAGAACATAGTTTCTGTGTACTTCCTCTTTTTCCGCTGTTCTGCTAATAAGCGTCTTGTTATTTTCTGTTGTTGTTTCAGATCATTTCAGGACAAACAAGATGATTTTGTCTTTCTAACTTGAAGCTTTTTTCTGAATCTAGATGTGTCCTTCATTTTTATAGCCATTTTCTAATGAGAGTCTTGTTGTTTTGCGTCATTCTTGTGGATCTCGATAGCACAAACAAGGTAATTTTGTTTTCTCGCTCACTGAGCACAGTTGAAGAATCATGTTTTTGCAGATTACCTTTGTGATGACTCAAATGTTTTTCTCTTCATTTGCTTGGCATATAATTCCCATTGCAAATGTGTTTTGTCCAAGTTTGGGGATGATCAGGAACATCGTCATGAATTTCTGTAGAACTTTTACTTTCTTGTGCAAATCAGACATTTTGTGCTTAAGTTTATCCTACTTCTATTTCAGATAGTGCCTGTGCCAGACTTGTTCAAACAATGGTATTTCATTTTATTTTTATATATTTATATCAGAGGGATTTACTCTAGTTATCACTCATGATTGATAATTATCAGTTTCTGTGCTTTGTTTTCTGTCAGTGACTCTATGTAAAAAGGAAGTCAGACACAGACAATAGGATTTTAATATTTTTCTTTCATTGTGAGCGTGGATTCATAACGAAAGGATGCTTTTTTGTCTACTGCTATGGGAATTTTTAACAGGATTTTTCTTCAATTTCTAGCATGGATTCATTGACATATAGTGCTTTTTCTCTTTTGCTCTGGGAATTTTGAAAGAGGATTTTCAGTTTCTTCTTACTTGTGTGGATTCATAAAGATCAGCTAACCATTGTTTGTTGCTGTGGGGATTTTAGCCAAACATTTTCTCAATTTTGGAAGCTGATGAATTATGAAAATAGTAATTTTGTCATCAAATGCTCATAATTCAAACTTGATCACTGGATATAGGTGTGTGCTGTCAATGGATATTTGAAGATTCTAACTTGGTTTCATCTATGTCTTCCAACGAGGTGATTACTATTTCCTCTTTTAATATTGACAAGAAAGTTCCAGTATTTCTATATAATGGCAGTGATGGCAAAATCCCAGAGTGAAAATTGCAGAGGGGAAATATCACATGTTTGCGTTATATGATGGTTTCACATAGAAAAGAAGGAACTTGTCGTAAAGTAAGATGTTAAGATTTAACAACAATGAAGAATTTATATTGCTTTTTCATCTGGATCTAATTATCAAAGACAAATGTTTACATTGATGTGCTAATGTTCGGAGATAATGGAATTTGATAGAATCAGACAAACATTACTTTCTTTGTGGAATTTAATGACTATTATCCCATTTGGATTTTTGTCTTGGAAGCCTTTTACGAATATGAATGTCATTATGAAGGAATAAATTTGAAATCGTTATTGCATCTGGATGCAATTATTGAATGCAAATGTTTATTTGAATGTGATAATGTTCTGAGATAGAGTCTAATGGTATTGATTATCTCATTAGAAGATAATGTAAGTCAATACACATGTATAAATAAGAAGAGGAGACTTTATCACCCCGTCACCGTTAGGTAGTGCATTAGACATTGCAGTATTTGGTCAAGAAAATTTGTTGGGTAAATTGATTCATGATAATTTTTGTTGTTTTGATTCAAAGAGTTAGAAGAGTTGTGAAAATTTGATTAACTTTTATGATAAATAAGATATAGGACTTAAGCACAACTTTCTTGTACAAAAGATAAATAAGACTTGTTTTTAGAATTTTTCAAATTACTTCCATACTTTCTCTTCAATATGCGGGTGCTTTTAGGGTTGCTTTTAGGTATCCATTCAGTTAGTGGGACAAAGAATGAACTTATATTCTTAGATTAAAAAATGGAACTATTTCTTTGTTCTCTTCTTGTTTACATTTTTGTTCCCTCAGAGCAATGATTGTAATATGAAGGCCTATATTTCTAACATTTGTCATGAGTGTTTGAATATGATTTATTGGAATCTCCATGTATCTTTGTATTTTGTTGGAAATGAAATAAATAAGTAGAAATAAAAATGAAATGAGAATTAAATTAAATGAAATGAAAATGTAGAAGAAATGGTAACTGTGGTAGATTTACGCCATTTAGCAAGAACTCATTTGCGGCTTGCAGGTAGTTACAACTATTGTGATAAATCATCTATTTAATCCTAAAATCAGATTTTCAAGCATTTCTAACAAATGACTCACCACCAGAAACCCTGATTTAATCGGCCCCTCGTTATGTTTTACCAATTTCTTTCTGCAACATTTAACACCAATAAGTGAAATAACCGAGTAAATGTTTGAATTATGTTGTCTTCCTCTAGTCTCGTGCGCTCATCTGAATCATGGGCAGGTTAGTCTGTGGATCTAGACTCTGTTTTGATTTTATAGGAAAAAAATAATTGTATGGCATCTTAAACTAGACTAGTCATAGCAACATTTTTGCACTGTAGATATCAGTCCTTTTCCTAGACGATTGTGTGGCTAGTCTAGAATCATACTGGTATCATTTTGGGGGTAGTTTTGTTTATAATTTTTTCATAGGGTCTGTGTGGGCATGTAGACTAGCAAAGCTTTACCCAGACCAACTCTCGTTTATCTATTTAGCCAACAAGTGTGTAAATAAGGGTTGGTTTCATGGGACAAAACTAAGGACAAATCTATGCACATCCCATTGAGATGTGTGTTAATTTTACATTAGTTTAGCTGTGGAGCATCAATGGTGTTTACAAATAAAGATTTTGTGCTAAAGCCCCCTTGATAATTGAAAGAGGCGTGTGACTCGATTATCTGTTTTTGTTTACCATCTCGTACAGAGGAGATGACACATAGCATTTAATGTTGGTTCTAATGAGAACCAGCGTGGGTATTGTCTATGAGTTTGAGGAAACTGATCATTGTTACAATATGAGTTGGAGCTGGTGGTAACTTGAAGATTTGGGAGAACATTTTGGATTTATTTTGGATATAACTGACTTTTTGAAGCTTTCATTGCAGCAGAGTAAGTTATCTCATCAACCATTTCTTTTGCTTATAATTATTCTTTCATTGGTGTTATGAGGAAACAGTTCTATGTGGAGTCATCCATACCGTGGCGATTTGGGATGGTATTCTGGATTAATTTGGACGTAACCAATGATTGTTTGGTAGGTTTTGATTATTTCAGTATAGATTTTAATCAGAAGTTGTGTTTTTAGATACATGTAGTTTGTGTTTTTAACTAGTTTGTATATAGCTTGTATACTATGTCAGTGCTGTGGGGTTTATAGATTGATTTCTTCTGCTTTTAGCAGACTACATTTGCACTACTACTGTACGAATGTCACTATATCTAATTGTTGACAATATTCCAAAGGACAAAATTGATTCCATTTATCATTATTTGAAGAATATTTTTCCCTGAAATGAAATAGGAAACATGAGTTTACTTCATGTAATTGTAAATATACCTCCATCCATCCCACCCTTTGGACTAAATATCAAAGTTCTTACCCTGAATTCACTGGATATGACTAAATTCATAACATTAATCTATGGCAGAAAACTTGCTTTGTTTTGCTGTATTTTGTCTTACTGAAATTTTCCATGAGCTTTTGAATGATTGTTTTATACAAAATAGTCATGATGTGTTTCTTGTTTGTTTGTTTGTTTGTTTGTTTTTATTTCCGTAAATTCAGAACATAATATGCAAAACATATATAGATAAAAGTATGTACACAAAACGGCGGATAGACCATTTCAGCGGTATTTACAAAATGTCGCTGTTCTTCCATGGGGTCCTTACTTGTGTTTCTAAAGATTATTTTCAAATTTTTTGTTTCTAAAGATTATTTTCAAATTTTTTGTTTCTAAAGATTATTTTCAAATTTTACAAATGCCAACAAGCAGCAACCATACACGAGAAGTGAATAGTGAAAATAATGTTTTAATCATGTCAATAGGGCAAAGATGTTTACCCAAATTAATCGAATGAAATATGAATGAGACAACTATTCCCCAATCAACACAAGTGATATTGCACAATTCAATAGTGAAGCCTAATTGATGACTAATGTGAACATTAAGATATGAATCTTCCTCTTTCTCTTTTAATTTCATATGATTGCATCGCCATATAGCACTTTCTTCTATATCTTTTTGAAATCATATGCTATCAGAATTTGTAAGAATATGACTTTCAGATTTTAAAGTCCCTATTGAATAATCATGGGTTAACTATGATGAAGCACTTTGTTATAGTCCTTGGCTACTCAGTCAATTTTAAGAAATTGAATCATCTAAGGTACTAAAGCCAGGGTAATTATACTGCATTCATTGTAGAGTACTAAGAGACTTCTGCTGAAGAGGTATTAGGTGCTATATAAGTGCATATTATAAAATTATCATTATCTTTAATAGAATATTTGAAATCCATTGCAGCTGCTTCTAACTATTCAAATGTGAGAAATTTAATAGCGTTAAGTTTACAGTCAGCCAATAAGAAATGCCTGCATTTCATTAGTCAAGAGATTTATCAACCAATCAGGTAAAGGGATTTTGAAAGCTTCTCTACAAGAGCTGAGGTTCAAAGTGGATTAAGAAATGCCTTGTCATTTTCAATATGTGGACTTATCACAACAATCTTCAATTATTCATGGTTTTAATTGGTGATTCATCCAGTGTTTTCAAGTGATTTTGTCATATTTTCTTAAGGTTTTCTCCAACCAGTTAAAATGTGCATCCTATGATAAATATTGAATCATTGTTATCGAGGGTAATCCTTAAATCGTTTACACGTGAAGGCGCTGTAGTTTAACCCAATTAACCATTTCTAGTGGCAAAAATGTGTCATGTCTTATTTGTCATATTTAGCTTCCTTTTATCAAAGTTTCTCATCTGGAACCATGGTTTTACTTGTCAACAGGGATACACCATATGAAATAGAATGATGAAACATCCCCCCAAAAAATCATGCATGAAATGTTGTTTTAGGTCTCAGACTATAGATTGTTGTTCTTCAATTTTCTTTCATAGAGATCACTTCCAAATGGATTTCTCTTCTGTAAGAGAGACCTCAAAAGCTTTATCAAATAGACATGAGGTTAACATTAAAATGTGAATGACATAACAGCTGGACAAAGTTGAGAAAAAACATTACAAGAATAACATACTCTCAGTCAGTGAATTCGTATAGAAGTCTTGAATTTGTATGGAAATACCCTTACGCATATTGAGTAACGGTTGGAATCTCCCAATTTGAAACACACCTCCATGCTAAACAATGCTAAATCACAGAAAGTTATTGAGAATGTTCTTGTTGAAAAGTATCCAACAAAATAAAGTCATTAACCTTCTAACCCCTCAATATAGTGAGCCTAGTTTTACACACCTACATGTATCTGCCAAGTCACTACAAGCCATCGTCTTGAGACGAAGCTTGGTCTCCAGGGAGCAACCTGCTCTAACCTGTTAATCTCCGTGATTGTCACTTCATTAAGGCAGGGGTGCAAGACCTACCTGTTCAGTTAACTAGGGCTGGGGTGCAATACCAGGGGTGTAATATTACCCCTCTTACCTGTTTCAACCTGTTAATCTCCATGATGGTCACTTCATTAAGGCAGGGGTGCAAGACCAGGGATGTAATATTACCCTATACCTGCTTGTCACTTCATTAGGGCAGGGGTGCAAGACCATCCTGCTCATGTAGTATAGTCAATCAATTAGAGCATGGGTGCAATGCCAGGAGTGTAATATTACCCCCTATACCTGTTTCAAGCTATTAATCTCAATGAAGGCAGGGATGCAAGACCTACCTGTTCATGTAGTATAGTCAGTTAATCAGGGGCTGGGGTGCAATATCAGGGGTGTAATATTACCCCTATACATGTTTCAACCTGTTAATCTCCATGATTGTTACTTCATTAAGGCAGGGGTGTTATACCTGGGGATTTACCTGTTCATTTAGTGCAGTCAGTTAATAAGGAATGTGGTGCAATACCAGGGTTGTAATGTTACCCCCACCCTCCTCCTTTTACCTGTTTTTACCAATTAATCCACTCGGTGTTCAAAAGAACAGGGATACAATTTTAAAATCCTACAATCTAAGGGCTGGGGTGCATTGCCAGGGGTATAATATTACCCCTATACCTGTTTCAACCTGTTACCTCCATGATTGTCACTTCATGGCAGGGGTGTAAGACCTGGGAATCTACCTGTTCAGCTATAGACACTTCGTTAGAGCTGGAAAGCAATGCCAGGGGTGTAATATTACCCCCCCCCCCCCCCCCCCTCTACGTATTTCAACTAATCAATCTTCCAAGTGTTCAAAAGAACAGGGATACAATCTAAAAAGTACCTGCAAACTGAGAGCTCAGGTGCAATACCAAGGGTATAATATCACTCTGCATACTTGTTTCAATCTGCCACAAATTGAATAGACCAGGGGTTATAGGTGTAATTAATTCCTTCATACCTGCTTCAAGCTTTTAATCAGCTAGTCACTTGATTGGAGGCTCAAGGGGCGGGATGTTACCCCCAATTGGTTGATGATGATAGTTCATCTGTTACTCTGATGATGAATGTAGGTTGGGGGCATGATGTTTGATTCTTCATTTGCCCAAGGGTACCTGTTAACCTGCTAGTCACTTTGTTTGGACAGGGGTGGTGAAGGGCCAATCACCCTTTCCCCAGCATATTTTTTAAAGGGAAACCGACCCCTGGAATTGTCCTGGTCTCATGATGTGAAGAAAAATCACATGAACAAAGTGTGAAAATTTGAGCAAAATCGGACAACCCCTTCAAAAGTTATGAATTTTCAAAGTCACAGAGATATGACGATCACTGCCGCTCATGGGGATCCGCGCGATCGGCAAATTCGACAGAATCTGTGACGTCAGGTCGGACAACTCCTCATTCACCCTGTACACAAAACTTCACATTTTCTCCCTTTTCTCGGAAAAAGCAACAAAATGCCATTATTTCTGGTCGGGGTCTAGCATTTCTGTATTGATTCTGCATGTATTTTGAAAATATTCATGCCGCAACCTTACTCTAAATTTTGCATTGATCAATTTTTAAATATTCTATGTACACAGTGAATGAGGAGTTGTCCGACATGACGTCACAGATTTCGTCCGTTTTGCCGATCGCACAGATCCCCATTGGCGACAGTGATTGTCAGATCTCTGTGACTTTGAAAAGTCAAAACTTTTGAGTGGGTTGTCCGATTTTGCCCAAATTTTCACAGTTTGTTCATCTGATTTTACTTCGTTCCATGAGAACACGACAATCCCAGGGATTGGTTCCCCTTTAAGCTGCTAGGAAGCTGATAGTGTAAGGGCTATGAGGTTTGCATTCAATGAACTTTGGTCACTTTCTCCATCGTCATCGAAGGAATACTCCAATAAAGATGCAAAGTCATGTATGCCCTCTACCTTGACAAACTTCCTTGCTTTCGCTTCTCATTTCTCTTTTATTTCAGGTTTCTGCATGACTGTAAAGATTGCTATCTTTTCAATTATGCTCAAGTACATGTCCACAGTATAAAATAACTTCTGAATATTCACTCCATGAGTCATCCAATCTGATAAAGTAGGTTTTTAGGTTACATGAATATTTAATTTTCATTCACTGTCTTCTCATGTTCTTACCAGAAAATTTGGGGTAGCATTGAGAGCAGCACAGGCCATGCATGAATGAAATTGTGTATTCAATTGCAATTCAGTGCAACTTTCTAGCAATACCCTCCTTGTTGACTATTTAGTTCTTATAACCTTCCTTGACCCAATATTACGCGGATGTCTGCCAGTCTCCATTCCTTTCCTCTCCTCTGTCTCATCTGCTTATCGTGTTCTGGTTTGGATGTTGTTCGGGAAGAAGCATCGTTGATCAGCTTCTGATAATGCTATGAGTCAGACTGCCCTGTCTGTCAAGTCATGAGAAATGTTGTCAAAGATTGAAACCTTATAAAGGTTTTCTATCGCAAAGCCAAACCTGTTCAAGTAGCCATCTTGAACTTTAAAGCATACATCCCGAATGTAAAGAGGCCATCTGGTCATCATCTGTTTTGACATCACTTAAGTTCCAACTAAGATGATGTTTGGATCTTTTAGTATTCCTTGACCCACTATCTAGGATATGCAAGTCTTTCTTCCTCCTCTCCTTTCCTCTTTACTGAAGTTCCGTCTAAGATTTCCATTCTTCTTTGACCAAGTGTTTCTAGGATATTAGCCAGTCTTCATCCGTTTCCTTTCCTCCCTCTCTTCTTCTTCTTGTGTTCTGGTTTGGATGTAGTTCGGGAAGAAGCATCGTTGATCAACTTCTGATAATGCTATGAGTCGGACAAGCCTGTCTGTCAAGTCAATGGAAGTTGACATCGTAAATTGGAGCCTTGTTCACATTATCTAAAATTTATGGTTGGGAGCTGCGTTTAGAATAAGTCAAACAATTTACAGATAAAATGATCGTTCCTTCTTTACAGAAATGACAAAAGTCAGGTCAGCAGAAGCTATTTTCTGATCATCATTTTTAAACATTGTTATCAAATTCTTTGATTGTCTCTTGTTTATAGTTCATACAATATATAAACTCTAGTCAAATTGAGCATAAAAATTAGTCATATTCTTTCTATTTTCCTCTCATCAAAGGCAAGTTATCTTCATCATTACTTTTAGCAGAAATTTCTGGCAATTTTCAATTTATTTTTTCACTTACACAATCAAGACATTTCACGAAAAGTACCATGAGAAATATTTCTTACCTTACCATTTTATCTCTTCTTTTATTCACTCCAGGAAAAACAAGAATTGGTACGACTGAGGCTAGCGTGAAGCAAGACATTCACATCACAGGCAAAGATGTNAGGATGTCTGCCAGTCTCCATTCCTTTCCTCTCTTCCGTCTCATCTGCTTATCGTGTTCTGGTTTGGATGTTGTTCGGGAAGGAGCATCATTGATCAGCTTCTGATAATGCCATGAGTCAGACTACCCTGTCTGTCAAGTCAATGGAGTTTGACATCAGAGTTTGAAGCCTTTTAAAGGTTTTCTATCGTAAAGCCAAACCTGTCTTGGTAGCCATCTTGACCTTGAAAACAAAAGTCCCAAATATAAAAAGGCCGCCTGGTCATGCGCTTCTTTTGACCTTTCTCAGGTTCCAAGTAAGATGAACATGATATAAACTATTTCCGAAAAGTTAAGTGGCCCACAGACAATAGAACCGCACGCCATGTATCCAACTGTGTGGACACAACAATCATAAGCCAGTTCCGATTTGAATAGCATTACAAAGGACCATTGAATTTGCGTTTGACTTAATTTTTCGAAAATAATTTATATCGTGTTGATGATGTTTGGACTGCTAGTATCCCTTGACCCATCATCTAGGATATGCAAGTTCTTCCTCCTCTCCTTTCTTCTTTAGTTAAGTTCCATATAAGATTTTCAATCTTCCTTGACCCAGTGTTTCTAGGATGTATGCAAGTCTCAATTCTTTTCCTCTGCTCCGTCTCATCTGCTTCTTGTATTCTGGTTTGGATGTTGTTCGGGAAGGAGCATCTTTGATCAAATTTTGATAATGCCATGAGTCAGACAAGCCTGTCTGTCAAGTCAATGGAAGTTGACATCATAAATTGAAGCCTTGTTCACATTTTTAAATCTAAAATTTATGGTTGGGAGCTGCGTTGAAAATAAGTCAAGCAAGCTAGAGAGAAAATGATCTTTACTTCTTTACAGAAATGATTAGGGTCAGGCCAACAAAAGCTACTGTTATTTTCTGATCATCATTTACCTCGAAAATTTTGATCAAATTCTGTGATTGTCTCTTATCAGTTGAAACAATTTTGTGTAAATTTGGTCAAATTGAGCTTCAAGATTAATCATATTCTTTCTATTTTCCTCTCTGTGCTTCATCAAATGCAAGGTCTTATCTTCATCATTACTTCAACTTTAAATTCGGGCAATTATGTTCAATTTTTTCTTTACTGACGCAATCGAGACATTTTACAAGAAGTTCAGAATTTCTAATATCTACATAACAAAAAAAATGTTTCTTACCTTACCATTTTTGTTCTCTCTTCTTTTACTCACTCCAGGCAAAACAAGAATTGGTACAACCGAGGCAAGTGTGAAGCAAGACATTCACATCACAGGCAAAGATGTCCTACCAGAACACTGCTGTGTTGAGAATCTGAATGACACCGTCGTGCTCTACCCGATAGGNTTGGTGATTTTTTACAAGTTTTTTGGCCCTGTGACCTTTGACCTTTGACCCACTGAACCCAAAATCTAATCAGTTCATCCTCACATGGTTATACATACTTGAGCAAAGTTTGGTCAAATTCCGTCCAGCGGTTCTGAACTTATCGCGGTAACAAGGTCCGGACGGACGCACAGACGGACGAACGCACGGACTGACGCACGGACGGACGGACGGACGGACAACCCGAAAACGTAATGCCTCCGGCACCACCTTACGGTGGCGGAGGCATAAATATCAGTGTTTTCCTTTAGATAAACGTTGTTTTAGCAAAGGGTTGGGGTCTGATTTCTGACTGATTTTATTTTGGATTTGGCAATGCCACTTATTTTAACTTATTTTAGGTTAAGAATTTACAAATAGAATTAGGCATATTCTTATTTTCAGAATCAATATTGTCCATTAGCATGTTTAAAAGTGGCTGTGACAAGTTTTCAATATATTGGGTGCGATGGTATCATCAAATTGAAAGCTACTGTTAGCCTGTTTTTCCATAGGGATACTACATGGAAACAGGTAGTTTTAATCTCTAGGCTTAACCCTATCTAGAGCTAATATTGTATCTTCAATTTTGATTATAAAATGCAAGAAAATGCATGAAGAATCTTAATACCTCACAAATCATTTCAGAGTTGATAATATATTTAAAGAATGTTGAACATGTTGACTTTGTTATTTTCAGGAGCCATGTTGTGCTTTGGCAAATCCTGCTTCTTTCGGTTCAACAACCCTTCGGAGGCCAAGCAGCTCAAGCAAGGCATCATGGGAAGGAATGGCATCGACAACGGCGGCAGGACTACCTACGGCTCGGATGCGCAGAACGGGAATCACCATGAGAACGGCGAGGCCCATAACAGCGTCGGTTTCACAGAAGCGATGACACCGTCGGGCCGTCCAGTTCATCTACGGTTGAACAACACAAACAGTAACCATAATGCTGTCCCGAAAAGTCCGCTGGAGGAGAGCATTGAGGCGGAGCTTAGAGAAATCATGCGACAGGTGTCAAGCGATGAGGATCTGCTATCAGAGACCTATGTCAATAAATATGCCTTGTCAGAATCACCAGAGAAGCAGGAGAACGATTCTGTCTTTTCACCCATCTCTGGCTTGTCAGCCAACCCTGACCTCTGGGCAGATACCACAAACAGTAGTGGATCTACGATGTTTCCCTTTGGGAATCCTTTGGAGATGCGTGAGACAGCGATATGCGATGATGAATTTGATGATAACGATGGTACAAATGCAACAAACGATTACCAACCACCTGTCAGCGCTATCAGGTCTAAGTTCGAAGACTCATTGAGGTATAGCGAAGGTGGTTCGTCAAAGAAGCTTCATATAGGTGTGACGACGAGTCCGCGAGGAACTCTAGAGCACAAGCGAGGACCACATTCACCGAGTCGCGTCAAGCTCGGTCAAAGCAGTCTGTATTCAAATAAAACCCCTCCCAAGAAGTCAGATCAAATGGATAGATCCTCCAGCGGATCTAGTCTTAGCTCGACGTCCCTTACAACGGTCACAAGTAACGCTACAGAGCGAGAGTCGTCTGGCTCAGAACAATCAGGTATTAGTCTCGCATCCTCGTCAAGTTGCGAAATCATTGGACAGAGCAATACTTTGACTGCGCAAATTCATGTACATGCCCCAGTACCTCAAGTAAATGTCAGTGCGTCTGTGCCAAATGTGAATATGAACGGTGAAGCTGTTCTTAGACGGAAGGCGAACATCCCTCCAGAGATTAAATCTGGTATTTTTCCGCCTCAACTAAGCCAGTTGATCAACGAGGAAGAGCCGAGGCATACGCTTGTCCTGGACCCTGATGAGTTTGAGGATCCGGAGCAGAAGGAGCTGGCCATGCAGCATCAGATGGCTGTAGAAGAGCGCAAGCAGGAGCAGAAGATGGCTACCCTGGAGCGGCTCCGTATGGAAGAGATCCTCAACATCTGTGCGGAATACGAGGAACAAATCAAACAGGAGAAGACGAAGCCGTCAGACAGCGAGCTAAGCGACAGCACCATCGAGAGCGGCTCGTCAACGCCAAGGGATGTCCACACGCCCACCTTCCCGCTTGAACCTAGCCCAGCATTCCCGACGAATCTATCAGTACTTGAGACGAACATGGATGAGGTCGACCCGACTCCAGCCACCCATGTCACGTCTGAGTCATCCACAGTATCCGCTTCATCAACTCTCTCTGCACCTGACAACGAGCCAAAGATCTGGTACGAGAAGCTCAAGGATCCGGACAGTAACCCTCCTGCGGATGTGGTCGCTGGAGCTGTCAAGGTCGAAGAGGCAAGAGCTGAGGAGGCCAAAGCAGCAGGAATGAAAGTGGAAGAGCACAATGCAGAGGAATCTGAAGCGGTTAAAGCAGCAATGGAAGACACTCGGAGTGGAGATGAAGGATCACCTCCCCCGAAGCCTCCTAGGAGTAGGTCAAGTCTGGATGGTATCGAGGACATGAAGATTGGGGATGAGATGGTGAGTAGAGTGCATTATTCCCTTGCATGGTCATGTGATCTGTCATGTGGTTTGTCACATGACTTATTACTTGACAGCTTCACTGGTAGGTGACTGAATGCATCAATAATCTACATGGGCCTGTTTACAAATGCTGCAGTGGTTGAATACTTTCAGTTTTCCTATCATGACAGACAATGATGATTTGAATGAAATTAAAATTCTTGAAAAACAGCATCAAGCTGAATCATTTTAAACCATGCTGAAATAAAATGAAATGAAATTAGAATATTTATTCATGCCAACAGACAATTCAACAGCAAATGTACTATAAAAAGCCCATATATGTACCTAAAGGACAGGTGCTTCAATACAAGATATCTCAACATAGCAATAACTAGATTTACATTTTCTCCAACGTTTTATTAACCGTACTGTTATGATGGTGTCACACTACAACCTTTAATGAATTTTGTCTGTTCTCAAATTCACTTATAAGTTAATTTTTCCCCTTTTGTCATCATCACATTGCCCACTTGAAGTGGCTGTTCCAAATACAAAGACCTGTCTGGATTACATTCATAAGTTTTGAAGACTTTTAAAAGGTAAAAGCATGCTTTGCACAGCAGACATTTGAACAGGGAAACTGTGTTAAGCTACTGCAGCATCTGTGAAAAAGCCAAAAGATTATATTGAAGGTTTATGAAATGACTTGCAGAATCGATTCGAAGCATGGGCATTGGTTTGGTGCATGTGTTTATTTCTTGTTTGTTTCTAAGCAACAAGGGTTATTTTCCCTTGAGTCCTCGCTAATAGCTGAAGCTAATGATGGATTCTACAATTTCAGAGATGATAAGCCTAAATCGGACAGAAAATAAGGAGAATTTTACCCAATTGAATTGACTCCAAATTGAAGCTGAAAACCGGGACTATACAGTTTGTGATGCAACAACAATTTTCTGAATTTCTTGAAATCTTGCTGACATAATGAAAAAAATAAAGAGCTAAAAGATGCTGAAAATTGCTTTTATGTGACTTTCAATTCTCTCTGTAGAATTAGAGTTATTTGATCTATTTTTATTAGTGTTTTATTTTTATTTTATTATTTGTGATTGTTAGAAAACACCTTTTTATTTACCCTGAGCAATATTTAGTCATTTATGTGGAGCTGTTGTCTTGGATTTGTATTAAGTTTTCTACTCATAGGTTGGAATACAAGTATATATATTCATTTCTATATTTCTCTTAGAGATGTGTAGATTATTTGTATTTATTTAAACAGCACAGAATATCTCTCCAATTCATTATTAGTTGTGTTTGTTATTGTTATTCTTTTGAAATATTCATACTTTTGATTATTCTAATCCTGGGCAATTTCATTCTTAAATCTTAATTCTAGTGCATGGACTTTGTGTTCTTATTGTTATTAATGAAATGTCAAGTCAAATCATGTAGAGTCAATATTATTTTTTCTTTCCTTTTACAATTTTATTAACTATGATTTTAATAATTGGTTCAATCAATTATGATTCAATTCTTGCTCTATTTTTGTTTTAATCTTTAATTTTGATTTGCGTTTTACCTCTTCTTACCCCCTTTTCTCCTCAAAACATTTTTGCATCTCACCTACCCTCCCTCACCAATGCTGACCCTCCTGTGGCTATTCCTCTAATCACTCCGCACCCCTCTGATGCTGGCCCTGCTCTGTGTATTGCCTATGATGCTGGCTGTGTGTCTGGCTGTGCGCACCCCCTCTGGATAACAGCTGAGCATGGATGAGATTTTGGTTGCTATGAAGAAGCTTGAGGAAGCGAGGACGATGACGATCAAGAAGATTGAACGACTCGAAGTCGATGTCGAAGATTTGGAGGTTCAAGAAGCGGAAACTCTCCAAGAGGTGCTTATTATTTTATCATCTTCCCACACCCATCATTTAGAATTTCTTTTATCATTTGTCACATTAGTATATCCATTATCCCTATCTGCTGCTATAGAATTGTATTGCTGAAATGTCCATGTTGTTATCAACTTTTCTACAAAGTCAGAGTCTGTTTCACCAAGTTTTGGAGTTAAAAATGATACAGAATGGTCATGAATGGCTGAAAATCATTCTTAGCTTGCGAATAACTTGGTGAAACACTTCACAGGAACACTAAAATTCTTCAGGAGGTAAGTGAAACATTTTATGAAGTCATAAAAGATATTAAAGAACCATAAAATTGTAAGAGCGCTGTTAAACAGCCATCTTGGCTTATATAGTTGATAAACATTTAACCAGCAGGTATTTTCCTGTCTTAAAACACAGATGAATCCTGAAGATTATTATGTGTTTTATAGATTCATAAAGATGTTCCTCTGAAGGAGCTAAAGCGTAGATTTCAGCCCTGCAAACATGTACAGGAATCATGTAGGGTCACTGTCTCATAGTCATCGTCATTTTAGACACCACGCATAGCCTCAAAGTTTTGACATGTAATTGATACAACTAGTTGAGGAAAATATGATACATTACAAATCACATCAAGTTGTGCATAGAGCTTTCACTTTCCTACACCACAAAATTAGCCAATTAGAATTTGCTAATCTTATATTAGCCAGATGCAGGATTTGTTACTGGGGTAGAAAGTAGATTCTTCCCCACTGTTTGCTTGACAAGCAACAAAAAAGGCAAGAAAGAAAGAAAGAATAAAGTATAAACCAAAGGGGAGAGGAGGCAGAAAAGCAATATTTCACAGCTGAAGTCTTTTCATGATTTAGAAAACTATGAAAAGGTATTGTTGCTATCTTAGCTATTCTCCTACGTAGATCCTCATATTGTGAAATATGACGTAAAAGAAGGAAAAACTTTGAAGAAAATCATTCTTATTGAACAATTTTAATGGATATGTTCATAAACAAGATGGTATGAACTGAAAATTAGAAGAATAAAACTACAAGCATTTTTGGATATAGAGCAAGAAAATAGACCTTCTGGACATGAACTTGTTCATACGATGAGTTTTAGGCTAATCATCAACCTGGTCTCAACGAGATAACCTTGGTGAAACCCTTCCTGTCTCACGCCCAGGAAAGATCACGTTATGGCTTGTTAGATGATTGGAGCTGACCAACAAAAACTTACAAAGAGAGAGAAAAAAAGAGAAAACATCAAAAGCAGGAGAGGGGAGGAGTCATTGATGTATTAGATGTTTGTTTACTACAAAAATGTCAATTGGTCCATAGATTTGCATAGCTTGTTTTTCCTTGGAGAGATCACCAACGGATTGTTAGATGATCGGGACTAAGCTAACCAACAGCAACTAACATTGAAAAATGTGGAAGGGAAGGGAGGGGAACTTGTTAGTTGATCAACAACACCTAATGAAGAGAAAAAAGAGAAAACATCTAAAGCAGGAGAGGGGAGGGGTCGTTGATGTATTAGATGTTTGTTTACCACAGAAACCCCTATGTCTGTTCGTTTGTAGATTTGCTTGTTTTTTCCAAGGAAAGATCATGAAGCAAAATAAGAAAGGGAAGGGAGGGAACTTGTCATTGTGGTTGAACAACAACACTTAATGAAAAGAAGGCAAAAAAGAGAAAACATCAAATTGTTACATGTATTTTCATTCGCACATAGTATACGCTCTTTTTAAGATGTGCATGAAACATTTATTTTGATTGGTGCGTGTGGAACAACTGCAACTTGCAATTGATAGTAAGTTTCTAGCAACAACACCCGCTAAGTGTTTTTATCGATGGACAGTTGCCAAAGTCTTGAGATGACCGTGAATGAGTCTTCCGAAGAGAGAGTGGAAGGAAGGATGGATTGAGGAGGGGTCGTTGAGTTACAAACTAGATTGTTGTTTTGACTTCACGAACTCTCTTCTTAGTTTTGCCAAATTTTTTGACCTAACAGAAGCTTTCAAATATGAGGAAAGTTGCCTGATAATACTGCTTCGATTTTGCAGGCGCGGAATACTTCATTAATAATACTACTATGGCATGAACTTTTAAAATGTTCTACACTGGGAAATGAAAAACTGTACAGGAAGTAACTCAATTTAAAGAATTTTTTTGAGACACTCTCGTAAAAGTCTTAGGCAAAAAAGAATTTATCTTCAGGAAATGTTTCAGTATTTCAAGTGATTCAATCACCATCCAGTTACCATATTTGTGTAAGTCCAAGTACTTGTTCAGATAAATATAGGAAATGGGTATGATAAGGCATCTGTTGTTATCTAAAATCAATCACATTTATGGAAAGGTTCCGACCAGCGGAGCAACTCTGCTGACTGTTGTCAAATCTTTGTGATTAAACACCCAACACCTTGTCATCTATCACCCTCACGATTGTCTGATAATTTCACCCCAAGACTTCCTCTTTTTGTTAAAAACCTTTCCCGCCCAACACCGGATCTCGATTAATTGAAAACCTCCCGATCGGCTTGAAGTGCACCAATAGATAGAAGTTCCCATTAAGAAATTGTTCCAGTCAGCCTTTTTAGGGAACCTGCTTTAGATAGTGAACAAGTTTGTTTTTTTCTCATTCATACAAATGGCAAAAGTGTGATAAGGTATCTTTGTTGATTTGAATTTATTTCGGACAACCAGTAATTGACTCACTTTATTTTAGATAAGTATTTTTTTTGCAAATTTCCCCCTCAGCTTTATCACCACAATTCACACAAATTGATAAGGCATTTCTTAGAATTTTTCAAAGAACAGTTCTGTTAGATTGAGCAAGGGTATTTGGGCTTTAGTACAGCTTGAAACTTTTTATTAATGTGCATTAGTTGAGAAAAAATTTATGTGAACTCCTTTCTGAAGTTCAAGACAGCATTTCTCTTAAAGAACTCATTGGAATAGCCTAATCCTTTTGTATTGATAGTAGATACTTCTTATATTCACTAGATTTTAAATTATATATACCTTTAGATGTAAAAATATGAAATGTGCTCTCTTTTTCGGGCAAGGGGAAGGACGAAAATGAAATTCATAAGCTCAGAACAGACTCATTGGATGAGACGATAGCTCAGTGTATTGCCTCTGTTGATGTCGCTGAAAAGACTTTAATCTTGCGTCTACAGTTGTCTGCTAGCTGGGATCCCTTATGACTAATTGATAATCTCAGAGGCAGAAGGACGTTCACTGTGTGTTAAAGTGTATGGATTAGCGCCCTTTTGCTTCTAATTTGTCTCCAGTAATTGATTGATTCCAATTCATATCAAGAAATTCAATCCTGCCCTATGCTAAATGAGCACATCCTCTGCACTACTTCTGCGTTTGTTGCAACGGAGGTGAAAGTCTGCCTCAAAACGTGTGATATTGGGAGCATTTTAGCAATGAAAGTGTGCCTTATGATGGGTTTTCGGACTTATTCAATGGATTCTTCAAAAGAGGCGGTAAGATTAAGCATATTTTCATATTTCGGGGTGATTATTGGTTTGTTCAGTGATTGGTTTAAGAGATTTTTACCATCGTTGTTAGATTAAGAGTTTCTCCATTGCTAAAAGGATGATCAAAGTACTTATACTGAGGCATATATTCACAGCTAGGTGTAAGACTCCTCAGAACTTGTTTCTTTGAGTATTTTAGCAATGAAAGTGTGTCCTAGGATGGGTTTTCAGACTAACACAATGGATTCTGCAAAAGAGACGGTAAGATATGAATGTATTTCATATTTCAGGGTGGTTATTGGTTTGTTCAGTGATTGGTTTAAGAGATTTTTACCATCGTTGTTAGATTAAGAGTTTCTCCATTGCTATGAAGATGGTCAAAGTACTTCACAGATGTGTAAGACTGCCCTCAGAATTTGTGATTCTTTGAGTATTCTAGCCATATGATGGGGTTTTGGATTATTTCAATGGATTATGCGAAAGAGGCGGTAAGATATGAATGTATTTTCATATTTCAGGGAGATTATTGGTTTGTTCAGTGATTGGTTTAATTAATTTTACCATCGTTGTTAGATTAAGAGTATTTCCATTGCTAAAAGGATGGTCAAAGAAATTGTACTGGAGCATGCATTTACAGTCGTGGAAGACTGTCCTCAAAATAGGTGATTCTTGTGTGTTTTAGACATGAAAATTTGTCTTATGATGGGGTTTTGGATTATTTCAATGGTTTCTGCCAAGCAGTCTGTAAGATTGACTATATCTTTTAAATGGTTGGATGAATAATGGCTTGTTGTGGTAGTAGTATAAGGAATGTGGTCATCAGTATGGGATTAAAAGTGAATCCATTGGTATGTCAGAATTCTTCATAGTCATAGTCATAGAGTTAAGAATGTCCTCAAATATCTTTGATTCTGGGAATATTTTAATAATGAAAGTGTGTTTCATGATGGGTGTTGACACTATTTCAATGAATTCCTCCAAACAGTCAGGAAGATACATTGTTTTTCATATTTTCAGATGATTATTGGTTTGTTTAGTGACTAGTATGAGCAATTTCGGTCATCAATATTACATTAAAAGTACTTCCATTAGTGCAAGGGTGAGATTGCAATTTTGATGACACCTGTTTCAATGAGGTTTGCTAAACCTGTTGCAATGAATGTTACATAATACATGAACCCCGACTTGTTTGATCAAGCATTAATATAAGCGTAATATCAGCGGTATAGCAATAAGTGGTACGTGCCAAAGCATCAATTAACAATTTTAATTACAGTTTTCTCCTGAATAGATCGCGGCAGGCTTTGTCAAAGAGCTAATTTACACATGAATAGATATTAAAATCAATATTTTATGTTGCAAGTCGCAAGCGCCAAAGCATTAATTAAAACTTTAATTAGAATAAGCACATTAATAGAGCCTGTAAAGAGCTAATTCACACATGAATTGATATTAAAATCAATATTTTGTGTTGCAAGTTATAAGCGCCAAAGTGTTAATCAAAACTTTAATAAGAATAAACACATTAATAGAGCCTGTGTACAATAGGTAAAAATATGCTAATTAACTGATGACATGAATAATGTTGATATCGTTCCATCTGTTAGCCTTGTCTACCAGATGTTTTATTAGAAATGCAACATAAATGAAGAGCTTTAATTGATGATCTTGGTTTAATCCATCTGGGATTAATATCGTAATCTTTTTGGCTACTGAATGACCATTACTCTTTTAATTGATCCTTACATGAAATAGCATAATTATATTGATTCAAAATCATTTTTGATTAACTGGCATACTTTAGTCATTGTTTCTATTATGCACAAGCAATGTTTATTGGATTAGTGTCTGTGATATTTGGTTGATAAATAGAGATATTCATAACTTATTGATGTTTTATCAGTATTATAATACCAAAAAAGTTCAAAGACCCTGGGTCTCCAAGAAGAAAACTCTAGTTTTTTTATTGTTTAGATATTCCAACTTCAAACATTTTACTGTCTAGAAAGGCGGGACAGTTTAGTTTCGAATGAAAGCATATGGAATACTAAACTAGCTTTTGACAACTGTTCAATTAATCACTATTTACCATAGCAACTGTTGCTGTGTGTCATATAGAAAAAGAAAAGTTTTATAAATTTATGAATTTAATTCATTTGATCCAGATTGTTAGCATAGTGGGGTAAGATTCTTGGCATTTGTGAATATAAATAGGATTATTTTCTTTTTAAATTTAGAACAAACTTGGCCAACAAATTTGTTTTGATTTGTTTTAGATGTGTAATTACTACAAGTTCAATCAGATACATATACACCCAATAAGTATTGAGTTTTAAATGAATTTAACAAACATTTTTCTGAGATCAAGTAAATTGACTGATAAAGATTCAAAGTCTATTAGTTTATGCACATTATTTCATTGGAAACTGTTCTCGAGTTGCTTTGATACAAAAGAAATTGAAGAGTTAAAGTTAAAGAACAACAATTATATATTTGCCGGTTTCACAAACTGAATTGAACATATTGACCATCACTTCTTATTTATAATAATTATGTATTATGAACTTAAAAATCACAAATCAAATCATATCAAATCAATTTATTGATAAAAATCCAATATTGGATTATCACAACTATTTGCAACAATGAGAGTGATTTATATGTAGAGCAAAAATGAAATAAATATAGACCAAGACAAATAATGATAACGAAAATAATAATAAAAATAATAATAATAAAAATGATAATAATAATTCTACATTCATATTTTGCAATTCCTATATAAATATGCTCAACTGCGCATTACAAGACTATTATAATAACACATGAGTAAATACAAACATTAATAGTAAACATTATGTATACAGATTTGAGTAGTAAGACCTATTTTCCTGGCCCGTCTTCAGAATGTGATAATTATGTTTTCCTGTCTCCGTGGCCAAGATTCCTAGTGTGTTTCGTCACTTTGGAGATCACGTCTAGAAATCTCGTCATGGTCATGTGATGAAGTGTCTCTGTGGGGGTGTTGCTCAAAAGTTGCTATTGATCGCAAGTTGCATTTGATTGGAATACGCCAATCAAAATCATTGTTTCATGCGCGTCTTGTTAAATGCGCATACCTTGTGCGAATGAAAATGCGCGTTACAATTTGCAGAGTTGCAGTTGATTTGCAGTTGATTTTGAGCAACACCCCCTAAGTCTCCTTTTTTACTCACGCTGTCCTCTTGTTTTTTCTTAGTTTTTCCCTCTTTTTCTCTCATAAACATTTTGCAGTTTTCTATCTGTCCTCCTTTTTCTATTTATTAGTCGTTCAGTGTTAGATCTCTTGTCTTTTCTCATTCTTTATCTTCCATTTTATCCAACCTCTCAACCATTCTTTAAATTTTCTACTGGAATGCCTCTATTATCCTTTCATTCACTCTCTTTCTCTCTCTATCGTTCCCTCTCTCGGTCCTCTTCTCCCCGTTCTTATATTGTTCTGTGAAACTTCATAGAACGAGACATCAAGGTTCATGTGACACTACTTTACTCCATTTTTAGCAAAATTGAGGTTTTGGTATCAAAATGTTCAAGATAATGTGATCTTTCCAATGAGCATAATGTCATACAATGTTTCTTATCCTAATTTTGAAGAATCCAAATTATGCATAATAACTTAAAGAAAAGAAATAATTTCTGTAAATTATGTCTACTGGGGATTTCCACCAAGCCTCCTGGCTCTTATGATTCCCCACTTTCTTATTTTGTTTAATATGTTATGAACTGTGTTTTTTACATTGTTGATATATTTTTAAGAAAGTGAAAATAAATGAATTGAATTGAATTGAACTTCATTTTCATATATTGAGCTCTGTGGACCAAAATGCTTGAGCAATTTTTCCTCAAAACAGCCAAATGGATTTATATCTATGTGTCACTTACCTTCTCAACATGGAAAAGCTCTCTGTCTCTCATCATTCTGTCTTGCCTCAGACGGTTATATCTTATATCAACAGAAGTTATCAATAAGCCGAGAATATTTGACAACGGAAATGATTATATAATAATGTTGGCACACCACATCAACAATGCAATGAAGATTCAGCGGAACACTTAATTTCAGATGATACCACAGGTCAATATGTCCCCTGATATTCATCATCTCGTCCGTGTTTTCACGAAGTGACGGGAGCCAGAGAGTATTGTTACATGAAATGAGTTACAAATCCATTGAAACATGTCATTCTATAGAATTAACATGTTGTTCAACAGGATGTTTGTTGAATTGGCGCTATGTCAGTATTTATTTGTCTTCATGCAACAATACCCTTTGGCTTCCGTCAGTTTGTGCAAAAAACGTATGATCTGTAGTCTAGTTAAGACTCTGTGCATTTTGAGTTTGAGTATAACTATGGACGTAGGATGGATAACAAGGGAAGAATATTACATATTAAAACATACAGTGTTACAGGTGAAAAGAAGATCTTGTGAAACATGTAGCAATGAACAGACATTGATAATCATACACCTTATGCTTAATTGCACCTTTGCATAATTACACCTTACACTTGATCAGGACCTGCACCTGACACTGAATTACACCTGTGACACAATTACACCTGAAACATAATTACACCTGGGAGGTGTTTCACCAAGATAAGAAAGCCTTTACGCACGACTTTACGTTCGACTGGTACCCCTTCTTGTGCGCAATGGTTCACATTATTACGCGCATTCAGCGCAAGAACTGATACCACTCGAACGTAAAGTCGTGCGTAACTTTAAGAACGATTTGGTGAAACACCTCCCAGATACTTAATTTATCCTAACACTTTTTATTGTGTGACACTGAAGTATACATCAATTTTAAGAACACTTGTCTCTTAATTACACCTTAATTACACCTTAATTACACCTGACACTTTAATAACACCTGTTTGATATCGCTGTGATATGAACATATTTTTGGCATGCCTATACTCGAATGTTACCAAGGAAATCCTTGCTGTCACACAGAATCTTGTGTTTAATGATAGGCAATTATGTTTGATATACATTTATTGATTTCGATGCCAATGACGTAAACATATAGAGTGTATGTTATCATATATATATTTTGAAGCTATGATGCACTCTAAAACACAAATGGGCATTTTCACCACGGAAAGACACAGAGCCCCAAAATTTGAAGTCGCACTGTGCCCTCATAGTTCAAAGTGAAAATCTGAAATTACTACAGAGTCTTCTTTATATTACAGACAAC
>BQKZ01002269.1:55365-66159 GCA_036244855.1 Temnopleurus reevesii | reverse complement strand
ATGACGAGTCGTGTGTATGCGATGTCTATACACGAGATGTAACCTTTTTTCAGTAGCCTAGGAGTGAAGTTACACTTTAAGACCGAGTTACAGAATAAGGTCGTCACACACGTATCCACTCTGTGCACTACTCAATGTGCTTTGCATTATTATTACCCTGGCATTTTAAGGAATACATATTCCTACCAGGTACCCATTCCCCTCACCTGGGTGGAGTGCAGCACAATGTGGATGGATTTCTTGCTAAAGGACTTACCGCCATGGGTTGGATTCAAACCTATACCCTCTGGTTGAAAAGCAAGATTCTACCTCCTTCTTTATAAGCAGTCTCAATCAAGCTACAGAGGCCCAAAGTGGTTGAATATTTTCCTACACTTTTATGTAATAGGCCTTTTAATTGGTTAACCATAACGATTTTTTTCTCATTTTGTTAAATTATTGGATTTTTTTTTCTTAACCAATGAATATCTCTATTATTTTTTTTTCAATTGTTGTGGAGCCATCTGAAACTACGAATATGACATTCAGCAAATTCTTCTTATGTATTATGAGCTTAGGCCCCCTTTTTACGAAGAGGATATGATATATATATTTTCCATATAAAATGCATTTCATATTTAGATTGTTACGCCAACTGTGGCATTGCAAAACAGATTTAAAAGCACTCTATATTCATAGCGAGGATTACATTAATATTTTGTACAAATTCAAGTAATTAAAAGGAACAAATGATGATAATCTTTAACCTAGAAAGAAAATCCCCAATTAAAATCCGAATGAAGCAATTGTTTGACTTTTTTGCTTGGTTTTCATAACAATTATTCATTTTATTTTCATAAAAAGTAAATGATTTTATAGGAGTATTTTTTTTAAGGTAAGGTAGGGTGCAATGCAATCACAAAATAATGAGTATGTGTCTTTTTGGGGGTGTTGAGAAAATAAGCATTATCACAGCATCCACTCGATGAAGTTAAAGGATACAATATTGAACCATTTTCAGTAGTACTGAACAGTCTGCATCCTTTTAGATACATTTTTGCTGAGCATGTGAATCCAAAGGGTGTAATATTGCACCTTTCGGGGTTTTGCCACAGATTGCATCTGTCTTCAAAGGTTTGAACCCTTTGTGTACCATATTTCTTAGTGTGTCACTTTTTTCTTTGTGTGTATATGTACAACCATTGGTTTCTTACTTGTAAAGTTGATTTGTGTTAAGTGAGGAATGATCTTGGTTTTGTATGAGATAGTACATGTGACCTTACTTTGTATTCCACGTCTAACGTGAATGCATCACCGATTGGGCTAGAACCTTTTTATCGGTGATTGGACAAATGTTTTTGAGATGATAGAGGTCTATACTCTTTGATTGAGATGAATACTTGGACCAACCAAGCTGAAACAAAGTGAGATGGGACAATAGAGTTTGAACGAAATGATTAAGATAAGAAAATAATAAAGAAACGGACGGAGAGAAAGAAAGACAGTCAGAGAGAAAGATAGAGAGAGGGAGGGAGAGGGAGAGAGAGAGAGAGAGAGAGAGAGAGAGAGAGAATGACATGATATCGGAAATTATAAAAGCAATACTGTTGAAGGAATGACAGATTTCTAGACGCAGAACAGAAATTGGATGAGAGCGTACAATTCAGTGCGTACATGATTGTGTTTGTAAGAGAGAGAGAGAGAGAGAGAGAGAGAGAGAGACAGAGAGAGAGGGAGAAAGGGAGAGAGAGAGAGGGCGAGACAGACAGACGGATAAAAATGGACGTCGACAAAGAAAGAAATATGATCGTCTATTTCAAAGAAAACATTATGATCATTGCGTTAAGATATACCCTAAATAGTATTCTCATCCATTTTAAGATTGCAATATTTCCTTCATCATGTTCATAGTTGTCTACAATATTTTCTACATGTCCCTTGCATCCCACATCTAGACGAGCTCCGAATGGGTGAAGTCACGCATACCAATTGATTTTCTAGTCATGCGGTGACCCTACAAAGCCGGCTGGTAGAGAAAAGAATACTTGATGAATGAGTCTGGTACTCGGAGACGATTCAACCCATCACATCCTTATTGCCGAAATATGAAAATTGATATGGGTGATATAATAACACTAATTACGGAGGACAAAAGATCGGCACCGCCCGCGGCGCTGCGCAGTCTGTCTTTGATCGAGGGGAGGTTTCAGTCGATATGATTATTGTTTCCTTTTTGGTATCTATCGGTGTATCTTGTTGTGGTATCTGCCCATCTTGCTCCGCCCCATTCCCGTTCTCCTGCATTTCTACACCATTCTCGATCACTCTGATACAGCCATTCACAGTGTATCTAATGCAGAATTGGTTACATTTTTTGCAGATATAGATTGATAGGGATGGAAGACCAGGTTTATATTTCTGCAGATGAGCAAGGAAAATTTGTGTACTAGACCAATTGTGTAAGGAAAACTAAGTGTTATTTTGGTTCATTTTTAATGTCCGGTTCATAGTTACCATGGTTACTACACACTTTCGTTTCAAGTCATTATCATAGTGGACTCATCGTAGTCCGCAGTCTATCTTTCTCGCTCTCTTTCCTTTCCTTCCTCTATCTCTACTTTTCTCCCTTCTACCCCCCCCCCCCCCTCTACATCCTTCTCAATATCCGTCATTCCATAAATTAAAAAAAATATATAGAATCGCATGAATAAGTAACATTTAAACATTCCCTTACTATTCCCCTCACTACACGTTTATCTCTTTTCCTCATATTCCATCACTCCCCCTCTTATCCCCTTGTATATATCCCACCCATTTTACTCCTTTATAGTCCAGACATTCTCACATTCCTCAAGGATCTCTCTCACAATATCATCTACTTAGATGTTTCCCTTTCTTATTCATTCAACCCATTTCTCTCTATCTCTCTGTCTGTCGTCAATACTTTAACATCAGCATTAGATAACTAGTAAGAAAACATTATATTCAATGAAAACACTGGCGGTTTTTTTTAATTTCTCTCTTGTTCTCATTTTGCCCCATAGATTTGCTGTTTTCTTCTCTCTGTCTTGTCCTCACTATCTAACACCTTATTTTACTATTTCTTTTTTTTGAATCGTTGCGACCACAATGCGTACAAATAATTGATGATGCTTTTTTTTACCACTTCATGTGTTCAACATTTTCAATTTGCCTTCTGTCTATAAACACAGAGAAATATTACCGTCCAGGTAAATAGGGATTATTTAATGCTATTTTCTGTGGACTCATCTTCCTTAAAGTATAATGTAATACCATGCTCATAGTTTTCCATGCTCCACGTACATATATAGGATGACCCACCAATGTCCCCCATCCCAATTCTCCCTCTCTCTCCCCCTCTCCCTTTCCCTCTTTCAATATCTTCCTCCATTCAGAGGCTCGACGGAGCATTATAAACCGAGACATTCGTAATACACATATATCTTGATGCACTTTAAACTCAATCCTCCTCGCAATCAATTCTGATTAAATGTTTAGCGAGCGCGACACGAGCTCTAGAGATCCCCTTCCTCATAAGATTCCCCAGGAACTCCCTCCCGCCATCAAATTCGCGCTCAAAATAACTCGTATCTTCCGGCGGGCGGCAAACGCACACACTAGAAAGAAACACTGGCCCATTTTCTTCTCATTATACCACCCATCTTTTGTCTACCAAACATCTGTAGACACACACACAAAACCCCCCAAATCATAACTAATACCTCTCGATGAATCATCATTTTATTAGACCACTTTCTACAGGAAATCTCCCACATCTTCCTAAATTTTTTGTCCATCAGAACGATATCATAGGATGTATAATAATATGAGATGGGCTAGTCGTATTAACTGTCTTCAGTAATAACAATCAACTTGGTCCAGTTAGTACCGGTGGATAGCACATTTTATCAGTTGTTTAGGGAATAAAGGATGATCTCACCCCTTGCTATGAACACATGTTGGCTTCCTATCTTGTTATACTGTACACATATCACCTACCTCCTCACCAATGATTCACCCCTAAATATTGGGAGGGGGAAATTAATATCACGTGACTTGAATTGATTAGAGAACAAAGACATTTTTGGTCGTAAATTCGGATGTTCGACTACCAGGGATACTGTAGGCGGTTGGATGTGGACGAGAAGAATAATTGATCTATGTTGTCATAAATGTGAACCAGATTTTCGTCATTTTAGTTTGGACGATGATGATGTATACCCTTATGGCATGTTCAGACTTTTTCAATGAAGTAATGTTTGATTTATACGTCTCACTGATTGGTTCATTGATTGATTAATTGATTGTTATTTCCATTTCAATGACACACAACATAACATGAATAAAATGTGTACAATTTCCAGTAAAAATGAATTGAACCAAATTACAAAGGAAAATCGCGTACGAAGTATTTACAAGATATGTTTTCATGAATTAAATAACACGATATAAACTATTTCAGAAAAATTCAGTTAAACGCCGATTCAATGCTCCTTTATAATGCTATTCAAATCAGAACCGGCTTGTGATTGATGTGTCCACACACTTGAATACACCGCGTACGGAGCTATTATCTATAACCCACTTTATTTTACGGAAATAATTTATATCGTGTTATAACGAGCGATCATATTTTTTCTTGTGATATACTGTGCCATTTTTAGGTACAAATTTTGTGTAACATTACTTTAAACGTTTTTGAACACCTTAATGACCAAAAACGATTATAAATTGTTGTTTAAGATACGTAGATTTAAGGTACTTTCATCAGTTCAAGAAGCGTACTTTTTGACAGATGATATGTTTCAAGAGTGCACGCCCCACGCACTCAGTAAAACTCGGTAAAAACTCTCATCCTAAGAGAGCAACCTTGATGTATCGATATGCTTTGTTTACTCTACGTTGACCCTTTTTTTTTAAAGAAGAGAACACGAGAAATCCCCTCATCATCTGTAGACCTCTCTAAACTAGCATCTCAATCTCTGTCTGCAATGACAAGTGATGCGATCTTCATCACAGTCTCGTGGAATAAAATATTCGGCTCAGGTCACCTGTTCTAAAATAGTCACGGTTTTCTCTCTTTACGACGTCTTTCACAGTGCTAGTCAGACGCACAGACGTATAGATATACACAGGCAGACAAAAGCAAGCAGACACAGACAGACAGACAGACAGCCAGACACCCACTCCGCACACCCACACAAACACCCACAACCATACACAGATACAACATATGATACATCTAAACACACTGTCTCGTTATATTTCTCTTCCGATCATATTCCCCCCCCCCCCCACATGTACATACAAACACACATACCCACACAATGCGCACACGCATACACGTGCATACACGCACACACACGCACACAAACTAGCATTCACATTTTTTTCTCTTGGCTCCCTTTCACACGCACAAAATTCTGTATGTCACTCATACAAAAGTATACCGTCTGTTGACCCCACTCCCCCACTTACTCTCTTCCACTCTCTATCTCCATTCGTGTCTGTATCTACGATCGATCTTTCTCTCTCCCTCTCTCTTTCTCCCCCTCTCTCTCTTTCTCTATCTCTATCTATCATTCTCTCTATATATATATCTTTCTCTCTCTCTATCTATCTTTCGCTCTCTCTCCCTTTATCTATGTGTGTGTGTGTGTCTCTCTCTCTCTCTTTTAGTCTCCATCTCAATCGTTCCTGTCCCTCTTCATCTCTTCCTCCAGACTGTAGATCGAAGGTGGGCGAAAAGGAGGAGGAGCACTTATCTATCATTTAGCTTGAAACAACACAATTTACTTTTAGGATAAACCGGTAATCGGTTTGGAATGGGCATGCGTCTTGTAGAGAACTAACCATCGAAAGGTTAAAGCCCAAATATAGTTTTTGTAAAGAATAAAAAGTGCGAATTATATACGGGATGTGATCATGATATATGTATTTTACAAACATTTCGAGACCATAACATTATTTTTTTCATGAACTGATTCTTTTTGAAAATTTGGATTTGACCGTTTAAGGACATTTAGCGCCCTCATTCGTTAACAACAATATTTGTTCATTTTCGGGCATGTGCTAGGCTATCTCCGAGATTTAAGAAACGAATAATAAAAAAAGGTATATACAAATGTTAAATTCTGAATGTTTTTAATCTAATTCAGTTTACGAGAAGGTGTTCTTCATCGAGAAAGAAAATATTGGTTCAGTCTCGGGGTCCACGAATCAGACTGAGATTTTTCTATACACTTTAGGTAATGGCTTTACCAAATTTAATTTCTTTGGCACATCATTGTTTTTGCAATATATCAATGACGCTTTATTTGATCTTATTTAGATTTGAAGGCAATAAGGGATATATAAAATTCGCTTTTTACCAAAACTTTACTTGAACTTTAAAGGAGGCAAAAGAGAGACAGAACCCTCACTGATCTACAATAACATTTTGTCCATTTAGATTACGCACTGCGCACTATGAAAATAAATACGTGAAGGGGAGGAAGAGGAAGAGAGAGAGAGAGAGAGAGAGAGAGAGAGAGAGAGAGAGAGAGATGACCATCAGAAGAAGGGGGAGGGGTTGATGGGAGGAGAAGGAGGAAGAGGGGGAGGGGGTAATGTACTTATAGTTTTGTACTTATAGTTTTGTACTTTCTTTACGTAAAAGTGGCACCCCACACATCCACACCCTACGCGAGATTGTCCGGTCCCTGGGATATGCACTTTCTCTGAAACATAATTTATCAAAGCGTTCCCTGGATTTTGATCGGGTGGAAAAACATTTCATATCACTTTCATGTATTTTCTACAATTAAAAAAAATCTAATGTTCGTGTCTATCAAATAATCGTAAAGCACCAAATATTGCATAAGACGACATAAAAAATGTATTGTATTACTATCATTTTTAGTACTATCATTATCATGCTATTATTATCAATATCATTAGTATTGTTAATATTGTCATTATTATTATCCTTAGCATTACTACTGCTATGATTATTATGTGAAGTCACGCCATCAAAAGAATTTCTCAGTTTTTAAGGAAACTTTAATAGAACTGCCCTTTTTGATGCTCAAAGATTATTTTTACCATTATTATTATGCGAAATCGCGAGATCAAAATAATTTCTCCGTTTTTATGGAAACTGGATTAGAATTGCCCTTTTTGATGCTCAAAAATTATTTTTACCATTATTATTATGCAAAATCACGAGATCAAAAGAATTTCTCAGCTTTTAAGTAAACTGTATTAGAACTGCCCTTTTTGATGCTCAAAGAGTTAATATAGATGGACATAATATATAAATTAACTATCGTCACTTACACATTGTGATGATGTATTCTCAACTAAAGGCGGTGAAATCTCGTAATCGCGCGCCAAAAGGTATGAAAATACACACTGTTTAACGTGTTAACGGATACCCCTACTACGTGCGTTATCACCGAGTCACACAAGACAGATGTTTTCACATTTTTTCCCTAACAAACGCTATTTAACGATATTCAAAAGAGTTTGAATAGCATCAGAATTATGACAAGGTACGTACATGTCATACGTTGAAAATTTATGAAATAATCTGGAAGTTAGATTATTGATTTCAGATGTGAATTCCGATGGAGTTGTAATTTCCTTTTTCCTTTTTCAAAATTTCGATATTAATAGCCAATATTTAAATCTGCCAAATATTACATGTACAAATAGTACATGTACTTAACCCATTGACAACCATATACTTTGTTTGGGGACTTTCCGGTTCCAGTATTCAATATGCTAAAGTAAATACCGAGATAACGAAATAATACAAGCTTTTGAAAATGTAATTATGAATAAGTTTAAACTAAACGAAAAGATCAAAGTGTTATTCATTGAATGAATGTTTTAATGTAAATACTGAATATGATATATGTTACTCGAGCAAAAAAAATCTATTTAAATTTGCCCATGTAATATGAAAGAAATTACGTATGTATTTTAAATTATATGTTGTATGTACAGTTCAAATCTAAAATATTTGTCATTTATGTTCAAAATCAATTAATCAAGTCGATAGTTGGAACCTCCTATTCTATATAATACTTTTAGAGGTAAAAACACTTGTTTTGTTATAAGTGAAAAGTAATTCTGTGATTGACATAAGAATGGCAGGTAATAGAATAAATAGAAATATTATAGTTATGTATTTTTTTAGTAGAAATCATGTCCGATAACATGAAACTTACAAAAACTCACAATCATGTCAAAATTTACATTTCTAATTGAGTTACAAACTGTTATCAAATACATTACACACATCATTCTCAAGAAATCGTGATTGAAGTGAGCATTCTCGAATAGTGGGAAACTACCACGAAAGAACAAAAACAGACAGTCAAAATGATAAGAAATGAGTCGCGCAATGAAAACTGACGTTTGTGATTTGCTGAGAATATTGATATATTCTCTTCGAGGAAAAGATGAAGTGAAAGAAAGCTGAAATATAGCAAATATGGTAATGCGAGATGTTCGAGGGATGAAAAACCACCAATGGTAGCAAATCAAATTACTCTTAATTCGGAGAGACATGACTGAGATGAAGAAAAGGAGGGGATTTGCGGTTTCACGTGCGTGAATGGCATATGGACATTTTTATACAGAAATTTGAGGTGAAATCAAATCGCTTTCATGGCATTTAATGCCATTAATGCTTTCATGTTTGTAGTTGTTTTCTTTCTTTTTTTCTTGCTTTATCTGTAGCAAGTATTATGAATGTAACTACACCACTGTTGCAAATTATGTTCTGGTCCCCGTAACATAAAGCTTTGCGATTAATCGCGATTTGATTTTGCGATCAATTGCAAACTTTAGTACATGATTTGCCATAGACTAGCAATTGATATCAATCGCTATCAGATTAGCGATTAATCGCAAACCTTTATGTTACGGAGCCCTGATGCACTTATCTCACACAACCCATTACCCAATACACATTAGCACACCTACACATTAGCCCCCTCTGCTATTGTAAAAGCAGAAAAATCATATACAAGGGGGTATATAGATTTGTTTCCTTTGAAAAGAAGGTAAAAATGTAAAAGAAAGTGACTACCTTTTACCCCCCTTCTCTTTCTCTCCCAGCTATCTTAGTCCATGACACTTTGTAATATCTTTAAACCCTGTCCCTTATTGTCTTCTTTATTATCTCCTTTTACTTTCTTTTCCCCTCTTCAGCCAATCGTCCCTCTTTTTTCTCAGTTTTTGACTATACATCCATGTCCTATATTACTTATGGATACTAAATGCCTTAAAAGGAGAAAACAATTCAAATAAACTAAACATTAAACATGATTCAAACTCTCTAGGGAATAAAATATCAGAATGTGATTTTAGACTTACCCGAGGAAATATTCCAAAAACCAATGAAACAGAAAGAAAAATCTCTCACAATATTATGTTTGTATCAATCCATTGCCACCAGCAGAGAAATAGAAATATATCCAAGGAATATAATCAGCAGAGATCCTTAGAAACAACTTTGCGCCTCGAAGCAAAGAATACACCGAGGTCCGTCTGCGGTAGGGCAGTGTATCCGAAGTGAGTGGATATTAATAACGAAAGCCCGTAACGCGAACTCAACTCGAGAATCGAGATCGAAAGTACTCATTTTATTAAAAGAAAAAAAATATCGTATTATGATTTGACGTTGCCCGCCCGAGAAGCGCGGGAAAATGAAGACATTGGATGGACTGGAAGCGATACAAGGCGCCGTGTCGTCTGATGCGTGTGTGTGAGAAGCGTTTCGCTGATCCGCCATGTAGGATGGACGTAATATAGAAACATAATTATGAGAGGTGACCGTGGAAGCAGCGAATTTCTCACCGCGGCGTCACCTTGAGTGTGTATGTCTATATGACAGATCTTGAGGCGTTTTCTAAAGGCAAAAAATGTAATTAAGAGAGGGAGGGAACGATTTGTGATGATCACACTGTGAAACTTTCTACAGATGAAAGAAATTGGATTAATCAAGAAATAAAGGCAGATAAAAATTAAGCCTTTTTAATCATATTTCAAGTGTGAAAAATTATTATAACGACAAGGGAGATAAGTTCAGTGGCAATCTAAGGTGATTAGAGGGAGGGGTGCACTTATCTCATAATTGTCTTCTGATATGATACATATTTCATTCCAACAATCGTTGAAAAACATTAAAAAAAGATTTTTTTTTCAATTCCTATTTTCACTCTTTTGTAGTATGGGTAATCCAAAAATCCTCATAATTCGCCAGAGCGAATACTGAATCGAGGTAACGCAACCGGATGGTGCATGTTTGACCAAGTTAAGAAAAACTCTAAGAAAGATTGGTATTAATTTTTAGTTGAATACTCGTAATATTTATTATCAATTATCAGGCACAGGAATTGATATCAGGCGTTCTTAAGATCGTTCTTATATAGTCTTTCTTAAATTGGGGAATCATCGCCTTGGATGTTTTTATTTTGTCATTGAGTCGTTCTGAAGTTAATAATAACTCTATGATTGTTAATGAGGGAATCTGAAATATTTCATAAATTAACATGGTCTACTAATTGATAATAGTGCCTGTTGTATTGTATTATTAATAACTTTATTCTAAACTTTATGATAAATCAACACATTAAAACACCACAAGGACAATGCTGTCATAGAGAGTTCTATACCTCTCCAGTCGGATACTAGTCTAACATTCCAGGGAGAATTTCTGCCAGTAAAATGGTAATAAAGTAACGAAAGGTGGCGGCATTGCATCCATCATATTCAAGCTCATCCAAAAGGAATCAATGCCAC
>BQKZ01002269.1:23686-50009 GCA_036244855.1 Temnopleurus reevesii | reverse complement strand
TCTTTCTCTCTCTCTCTCTCTCTCTCTCTCTCCATTCTCTCGTTCTAATATGTTGCAACCCCCGTTTCTTCATTTCACTTTCTCTTCTTACTTTTGTCTTCATTCTATTCTTAATAACTTTATTCACATCAATAATTTCGGCTTTCTCTAAATTTTGACATAAAATTCCTTTGACTTTCAGTGAATTTAGACATTCAATTATTTTGGATTTATGGGAATTTGACATTCAACTCTATCGGAGACCTTTATCTCTCATATACTAATCATTACCCTCTTAATGTCACATTTGTTCTTTTTTCTTACTAGCCTTCTTATACTTCTTTTCCTTGTTCTTATTCCTCTTCTTCTTTTTCTCCAATATCTGCATCATCATCATTATCATCATCACCCTTGTTCTTGTTCTTGTTTTTCTTCTTCTTCTTTTGTCTCCTTATTCTTCTTCATATCTTCCTCTTTATCTTCTTCTTCTTCTTCTCCTTCTTCCCCTTCTTCCTATTGTTCTTCTTCTTCTTTTCCTTCTACTACTTGTTCTTCTTATCACCCTTCTTTTTCACTTTCTTTGCACCCTTCAATTATACATTTTTTTTTTTTTTTTACTTCCTCCTATTTTTCCTTATCAGTCTGTATCTTTTTCTCTGATGAGCTCTTCTATTTCTTTCTCCATTTCTATTCTTTCTTTCAAAAATAATCCTTTAACCCTATACACATAAAGATTATGGTGTAGTTTTGTACCCTCTGGTAAGCATCCGCAAGTACAATAATATCACCGTTTAGGTTCTCCACCCTTAGGTTGCATATCTCCACGCTAAGGGTGTATAAGGGTGCTGCTATTGCACAAGAGGCTGCGCCATAATTCCTTCGTGTGCACCACCATATACCTTACTCGGACCTCATCTAATGAACTATTAAACACGTTAGCACTACATAATTATGCATTCGACTGTCGACTCAGCGAAATACACTAAGATATCAAACGTGGAACACAGACTCATCCACCTACCGACAATGACCAGAGATTGAACTGGTACCTGGTTAAAAAAAAAGCAGCTTGGGAAATAATCACAATGCTTAATCAATTTCAATTTCTCTGAATGTAACAGTATAAACTTAACGATATAGTAAAAATTAACACTTATACCGACTCACATTTCTTCTACTTTTATGTATAGATATATACATATAGTTTCGTATAACTTAGTAAGAATGCTTTTTGGAGCTGCAAAAATAAGACGCTCAAAATATTTTCAAATTCTCTGCGTACTCGATGCGGAAGGGAGGGAATGGGATACTTGATGAAAATATGACCAAAGGCGAAATTAATGTAAGAATCGCACTTGTATAAGTACTTTCATATGAATGTTTCTAGAGCAACTGATTAACGAACAATATATCATCCACCAATACCGTAAATTTTTTTTCTTCTTTCGTGGCATCGTGGAGTAGTGGATCCGACTCTCGCCTTTCAATTAGAGGATCGGCGGTTCGAATCCCACCGATGACGTTAATTTCCTTCAGCAAGATATTAATATCAATATGCTGAACTCAATGTATATGTTTAACTTGAAATGCTAAAGCGCCTCATAGCTGATGTTGATATAGCCAGGATAATAATACCACACTGATTGTAGATTAAGATCATAGAGACGCAATGGCAGTGGTATGCGCTATGCAAGCACGGTGTTATTTTTTATTATTATTATGGAGTACAATGATCTATAGATTCCGCCTGTTTAGTGGTACAGGGACGGTATTTTCTTTACTTATTCGAATCACTGTCCTTCTTGCAACAAACACGTATAAAAACCACCTGCTTATGATCTACTCAAGACTTCAATTAATACTTGATGATCAATAACTCTCAAAATAAATTTTGATTTCCGTCGAGGATTATCAATTAGGATTGATGCCGTCAATAATTCCATCTAATGAAGCGTAGATAACAACATCTATAACGTATAGCCACCGTTGCCAGGCGCTTGGTTTAATGGTAATAAAGAGCGATGGAGTAATAACTTCAACGAGCCATGCAATTCCCAATGGAACGCCTGGCAATACGTCTAATGGATGGCGGAGAACAAATGGGTGTCACGTGGGAGGGGAATTTTCGCGCCAAAATAAAATAACAAATTTCATTTTGTTGAGGGGTGCTCATATTTGGAAAGTTCTGGATAATAGAGTGTACTCATGTTACTAAGTAATGAAAATAGAGTAAACATTTCCGGAGTATGTACATTCCTGATTAAAATTCCAACAAAGTGCTTCGTGATTGAAATAAGCTGTCCGCCGGAAAGCCGTAGGCTACACAATGCTACACATTAAAATTTGACGGAGAGGACTGCTCACTTGCAGCTTTAACCCATTGAAAACAGGAATCATTTTACGGCATTTTCAATCACACTCTCTTCCTAAAATTGGCAACATCGGGTTTTCGCCATTTTACTTCTACAGCAATACAATTAAGTCTAATGTTACCAAATTGAATCCACTTTGTTGAACAAAGTTATCAAGGTACTGGAGAAGCCATTTCTAAAGGAATGGTTTATGCGACAATCCCTCTCCTTTATAAATACATGTACTCATATAATCTGAGATTTTGATAAATCAATTCATCTTGTACAGAGGGGAGAGGGGCGTGCTGTGATTATAGTTGAATAACCATTTAGTAACAGGATCCGATTGACACACACATACATCACACAGACACACGCACATCCACACACCTACACATACAAATGCACGCGCACACACATGAAAAGCAGACAAACAATTAATTTTTCTAATTGATTGTCACCCGTTACAAAAGCCTTGCTCCCTTCGCTTTTCTTATCAAACAATAAAAAAGAATCCATTATTTCTAATTCTGAGTCCCCTTAAGCATATTAAAACACATAACATAAAGGCCCTGTCACACCTTGTCTTTAAGGCCAACATACACCAAGCGTTCATGAAATTTGAAAGAAGCTCCGTAGTCGCAGACATACAAACGAAGGACGATTAATTGACGCTAATGCGTGCGCACGCCAATTACTACCCGACCGCCGTTTATACGTAAGTCAATCTACCGTTCTTTCGATTTCAACGCTCTTGGAGATTAATATTTTGTAAAAATTTCATGAACGATCGACATAATTATTTGGTGTGATTGACCCTTTTAATATACCTGCCATCGTTACATCATCACAAGAGCCGCCATTCGCATGATAAGTTAATTCTCACCTGAGTAACAGATGCAAAGATCCACAACTCTCCCCTCGATTTCCTCGAACTTTAAGCATGTTCCAACGCGAGAAGTGTACAACTAGAAGTGTACAGCTATATTCTAGATCGTTACAACGACTTTATATGATGAAACATGTGTCTCAAAATTGATTGAAAATATATACGATATAATAATGGAGAACTGTGCATCAATAGAATCTATACTCAGCTCGGCCGAAAACTCACATTTTGAACGGTCAGTGCGTTATCCGATCAATGAGTTATATGCGTCGCCTTTTTTTTCTAAATCAAGTTTCGGTGTAAAAGGAGTAGCGTCTGAACAGGTCGTATGTCACATAAACACATCGCGAGAATGAAGAATATGAAACAACTGCTCAGCTCATCATCACCTTCCAAACTTAACACGTTTCGAGATGGATTGATGAAGCTGATGAGGGAGAACTTTTATCTAATATTTCCATGTGAATTCCTTTTATTTTTCACCTTTTGAAGACCCCACGTGTCTTTTTTACCTGATGTAAATGATGCGGCACAGGTGTATAATTTTTGAGGCCACGAGGATAGCTAACGAACCGCGGAGCCTTGGCCGAGGCGCGCTCAACGGATCTCAAGAGATCATCGATCAGATAGATAGAGAGACAAACATAGGGAAGGGAAGGAGAGAGTAGAGTAGGAGAGAGAGAGAGAGAGAGAGAGAAAGAGGTGAAGAAATTATAACTAAAATCAGAGAGAGAGAGAGAGAAAGAGAGACGGATGGGAGGGCATTGTGTGTGTGTAGGTGGGTGGGGAGAGGGGGGGGGGGGGAAACAATGACGGATAAAATATCACTGGTTAGATCTCAAGAGACCATCAATCAAAGAGAGAAAAGGAGAGAGAGGTAAAGAAATGACGGATATATAGATCTCAAGAATAGTCGATCAAAGAGAGAGAGAGAGAGAGAGAGAGAGAGAGGCAGGAAGGGAGAGAGAGGGTATGTGTGTAGGTGTGTGTGTGTGTGTGTGTGTGTGTGTGTACAACCAACTGATGTGCGACAATACACCTTGGAAGTCTTATGCACACTACAGGAAGTAGTAGAAGAAGAAGAAGAGAGAGAGACAGAGACAGGGGCGAGAAGAATATACGAAAAATATCTCTTGATCCTACTGATTATCGTTCAAACAGAAACAAGCCGTGTGTGTGTGTGTGTGTGTGTGTGTGTGAGAGAGAGAGAGAGAGAGAGAATACAAAGGAAAAAGATAGATATAAGAAAACATTATGAAAGGTGGATACTTGAATCAGGGATTCTAGTATGGCATGATCCATGCTTGAATCATGTGAATGATGTTAGAGGACATGATGAAAAGACAAGTCATAGATTCAGATGTAGTACCCACAAAAGAGCTATGAAATTCAGAGGTTCCTGTTAAGCCCGATGTTTAAAAAAATGAAAATTAAACCGGCTGACTAGATTAATGAATATATAGATAAATAATTAGATGAATAAATGAACACATTCTGTTTCGACTCTCGACAATAATAGCAATTCATATTAAAAGGAAATAGACTGGTCACGCGCTGACGGCGGAAATTATCATTAGAATAGCTGGAACATCTTATTTATCATATTAGATGATCTAGTGTCTATGAGGTTACGAAAAAAATATTACCTTGTAAATCAAACACGTGGCAAGAAAATTGAACTCTTTTTACAGGATACATCGACAACCATGTGACACGGCCATTACCCCCACAATCCTACCAATGACCCCATCTTCCCACAATCACAAAACAATTNGGTGAGAGAGAGAGAGAGAGAGAGAGAGGGGGGGAGAGGGGGGGTGAAACAATGACGGATAAACTATCATTATCATAGATCTAAAGAGACCATCAATCAAAGAGAGAAAAGGAGAGAGAGGTAAAGAAATGACGGATATATAGATCTCAAGAATAGTCGATCAAAGAGAGAGAGAGTGAGAGAGTGGCAGGAAGGGAGAGAGAGATATTATAAGTGTATGTATGTGCGTGCGAGGGCGAGTGTGTGTGAGACTTTGTTAATATTATAAATAGTATTCAAGCGGGTACACAGTTCAAAGCATGTTTTGTTAGCAAGAAATACAACCAACTGATGTGCGACAATACGCCTTGGAAGTCTTATGCACACTGACTACAGGAAGTAGTAGAAGAGGAGGAAGAAGAAGAGAGACACAGAGGGGGAGAGAGAGAGAGGGAGAGAGTGAGAGAGAGAGAGAGACAGAGACAGGGGCGAGAAGAATATACGAAAAATATCTCTTGATCATACTGATTATCGTTCAAACAGAAACAAGCCGCGTGTGTGTGTGTATATATGTGCGTGAATGTGTGAGTGTGCGTGAAGAGAGAGAGAGAGGATACAAAGGAAAAAGATAAATGAAAGAAAAGAATATGAAAGGTGGATGCTTGAATCAGGGATTCTAGTATGGCATGATCCATGTTTGAATCGTGTGAATGATGTTGAGAGAACATGATGAAAAGATAACTCCTAGATTCAGATGTAGTACCCACACAAGAGTTTTACATTCAAGGGGTCCTAGTTTCAGAAATTGGAAATAGCATTGAGTGAATGAATGAATTGAAAACAATCATATGAATAACTAAACACATTGTTATTCGAATCTCGACAATATTAGCCATTGCCCTTATAGTCCAAGTAAAGTTTTGGTAAAAGTGAATATTTTTGTCTCCAGATTTTGTCTTCAAATCTAAATGAAATGAAATTTAGTATCATGAATGTATTGCACAAAAGATTTTGTGCAAAGTGAATGAGTTTTGGTAAAGTTATAACCTAAAATGTGCAAAATATCTCAGCGTCGTGTATCCCGACACTTATTCAATATTTTTCGTTCGCGATAAAGGACACCTTCTCGTAAACAAAATTGGAAGAAAATTTTAGAATTTAATTTTCGTGTATACCTTTTTATCCTTCTTTTGTCAAATCTCGGAAATAGCCTTGCTTTCGCCCGATAACAAACAAAATATTGGTACAACCAAGAGAGGGTGCTAAATATGGTTTAACGGTCAAATTCAAATTTTCAAACAGAATCACTTCGTAAAAAATATGGTTTGGTCTCTAAATGTGTGTAAGATACATGTGTCATAATAAACATCCCGTAAAATGCACATTTATTAATCGTTACCAAAACTGTATTTGGGCTTTAAGAGGAAAGAGACTGACCACATGTTGATGTCGGAAAATATCTGCATTAGGGTAGGTGGGACATTTCATTTCTTGTTACATGATGTAGTAACAAAACCAATTATGACCAAATTGAAGAAAAAAATCAACAAGAGGCAAGAAAATTGAACTTTCCCTACAACCACTGACAACACACATGGAAAACTATGTGACACAGCCATTCCCCCACAATCCTACCAATGACCCCATCTTCCCACAATCACAAAACAATTCTTACCGATCCAATAGTTCGTTGTTGGAATTACAATTTTCTTTCACAAGGCCTACTCGCTGGTCAGCTGCGCAGAGCCTCACTTAAAATATTCCGTTCTGTTAACGTGATGATTAAAACATCAAGAATACAACACCTGTGTTTTTGCCCGACTTTTCCTTCTATTTCTAGATTTTCTTCAACTTCTACGGGAGATGGGTGAACGTCCGGTGCTTCAGTAACTCATTTGCATCTACCTGTCCACGAGGAAGCCATAAAAGAATAAAGTTATGTTTCTCGAAACAAAATCCATCGACGTGTAAGTTTTTTCCCCTCACAGGTCAAGGGCGTGCAGGTTTGAAATTCTTGCAAATGGTTCAGGCAACGTTTTAATTATGAGCTTGAAGATCTCTCTGGATAGAGTTTGATAAACTGGTAAGCAAAGTGAGCCTTTTTTTAGGGTGAACTTAGGACATAACTCTTTAATTTGTCCATTGTTAGCGTTTTCGTAATGCAAACGCATTTTCGAAAGTGATTCTAAAAATGTTTTGTCTATTTGTTTAGAACTAAAACTTTTATTAGCCGGATTTGGAATGAATACATGCAATCAACAAAAAAGAAGAAAATATTACTAATAATAATGACAGTAATGATGATTATAATGATAATAATATTAATGATAATGATAAAAGTAATAATAGTAATGATAATAACAATGATAATGAGGATAATAATAATAATAATAATAGTAATAATAATAATAAAATACAGTAATGCTAAAGTAATATCAACGATTATATCTCCTTGCATAAATTTAAATAAAGAATACTTATTTCATTTCGTATAATAAAACATGATGATACACAGTTATTATTGGAAAGTGCTTGTGTTTGGCAAGTGCTTGTGAAACATGTAACTGTTACATATCTCCATCTTTGACACGCGAAACCAAAACGCGAATAATATCGGCCTCACCGGTTGGCCTGGAGAATATTCGCACGTTATCTACCTGAATCGTCGGCGAAAGCAAAGGACTAACTGTTGTCAATCATGGCTCCCCGTGAAAGCGACATGGGTTACCTTCTTCGATTCAACCCTCCTCATTCGCTCCCCCACATCAGATATTGGAGTTGTATCTTCTTTCATGAAAAACGCAGTACTTACTTGGTTTGGCGCAGTTTTAGAGAAAACGAGATTAAATGGTAATGAAAGAAGGCTCCCACTGTTTGGCCCCTTATTTTGCACCTTATGCAAATGCATGAATTCCAAATCATTCACTTTTTGATAAAAAAAAGTTATGAGGGCAATTTATTTCTTTAAAAAATCCCACTTATTAGAAAGTCCACCAAACTATAGAAAACTATGCAGATGGTGTTTATTTTTCATCTGAATAGCGGACTCAGTTTGAACTTTGAAACATTGATCTAAGATATCAAATCAGTTTAGATTTTTTTTTTTGTAAACGTCATTGGAATAATGAGATATGTTGATATAGTTGAGATTTCAGCTTTCCTGGATACATTATCTAACAATCTTGATAATAAGTATCTTAGCTGTTAAATATACGCTGAAAATGTTATTCTTTTGTAAATATTTTATAAATATTTTACTCTTTTTTATTGCACAAAAACATAGTAAATGACATCTATGAACTTGTAAAATTTTGTGTAACATTTTCCTTTTTGTTTTAGACTTTTACGGATTATTTTTTTTATAAGGCAGTTTGAAGTCATTAATATTTTGACAATACGAGGTAAAATTACCAAGGAGATTATAAAAACATCATTGGTTTCTTTATCGTGTGAAAATAGACATAGATATAAGTGTCTACGATTAGGTAAAATTATTTATTTGGGGCTAAGATTAACAAACCAAAAGTAAAATATCAGCTGAACATTTTACTTTTTTTGAGGAATGTCAACTACGGTAAAAACTTTGTTTTTACGGAGAGAAACATTAATATCAAATTATTCTTTCTTTTTCTTGAGACATACCATTCCTCGAATACCTCAAATTTGTATGTTTCGAGGGAAAATGTGAGCACGTTTTGCGTTAGTATCCTTTAACATAAAAGTGGCCCTCTGAGAGCCGAGATCTTGAAATGTTCGAGCATGCGTCCATTTTTAACCCTTCCGTCAATGTACCGACTTTTATGCACCCCATTTGAATTAAGTGGTTGAATGTTGCTCCTTCCTCGCCATTTTCCTAGCGGTTTTCCACATCCTTCACCTAATATCTTCTCTTGCTATTCTGATTTTTGTTTTTTCTCTCTTTCTCTATTTGCTAATATTTCATGGATTCATAAATTCATCACACATGCACCGTACTCATTCTTTCATTTGGTTTCATTATCACCCCATTTCGTCGACATGTGTTCTTGTATTTATCTCCCTATCTCTCACCCTCTCCCCATCCCTCTCTCTCTCTCTCTCTCTCTCTCTCTCTCTCTCTCTCTCTCTCTCTCTAAACCCCCCCCCTCTCTCTCTCCCTCACGTATCTCACCCTGCATCCTTCTTTCTACCTAACCTCTTTTTCATTTCTTTCAATTTTCTCATGCATGATGACGCTTTAAACGCACTATTCATTCTATACCCCTCTCAATCAGTCATTCTTTTTTGCTCTATACAAATATCTCGATGTCTTTTCTTTTCCCCTCTCCCATTTAAGACATAGATCTCGATGCCAATTGTGAATGTTCAAAACTTTCGCTTTTATACATATCTTTCATGTCCTCCCTCTCAGAAAATTATGGAGAACATTTTATTCATGTACCTCCCTATCTACTTCTTGACCATTTCAAGTCCGTCCATCTCCATCAATCTATAATGCATCAAACCTTCGCTGTCCGATAATACATCTTCGACACTCTAATGTTCCCATCAATTATTCAGTGTGTCGTTCTCTCTCGAAATTAGCAAGTATAAAACTGTTGTTTGAAGGAGCTAAGAAATCCTTTAACCTCCTAACTGAGATCTGTATCTCAGCTGCTGCAAGTTCACGAACTCTTTTTTTTAAATTTGGTGTGTGAGGGGGAAGAGGAGACGAGAAAAGAGATACAATTGCAAAGGAGGAGACATAGAAGAGGGGTCCGAGGGAGAAGGGAAAGATAATGGGAGAGGGAGAGAGAGGGGGAGGGAGAGAAAGAGAGAGAGAGAGAGAGAGAGAGAGAGAGAGGGGGGGGGGGAGAGAGAATGAGAAAGAGGGAGAAAGAAAGTTAGACAAATATATATGTAGATACACGCCAGAAAATTAGGGTGCAGTTTTGCACTCTTATATGTGCAGTCGTTGGTGTACATTAGCAGCATCTTTTATGACGAATATGTGTACCCTTTATTCAAGGTGGGGATCTCGATCCTATGGCTGTAAAACTCGGACCATATTTCTTAATGTGTAGTTATGTAGATAATACGATGCCCAGTCTTTAGTACACACTTGTGCGAAGGAAGTGAGGGGGAGTTGCGCAAAATAGAATACACGAGATGGAAAAGAAATCTTACATACAAAATCGTGAGGATGATTGATTGTTGTTACGTTTTGAAACATTAGAATATGGATCAAATATTTGAAAACTTTCTTCCTCTACCTCCCTATTCTATGCAATTAGTGATGTTGTCTCATGTATATAAATTATAACTTTTACATCGTGCCCTTTCAAATACTACTCAAGTTTCATTTAACCTTTATTTCCAATGAATAAATCAAATGTGAATTATCAAATAGATACTTTAGTATCTCCCAGGGGTTTCCTTCAATAACCAGATAAGAGACGTGACATTTAAAAATACGTTAGTTTTGATAGTCCAACCATAATCTATATTTTGTCTTATTTGTTTACCTTACTGTAAAAACCAAACTTGTTCACACTTTCCTATTCAAAGAACATTATCTTGATATATGAAATAATAGATGGCTTGAAATTATCCTTCAAATATCTAATGTAGTGGTTCCGACTATCACCTTTCAACCAGACGATCGTAGGTTTAAATCCCACTCATGGTTCTAATTTTCTTCAGCAATAAATTCATTCATATTGTGCCGCACTCAACCCAGGTGAGGTGAATGAGTACCTGGCAGGAATAATGCAAAGTGTCTTGAGCACTCATCGGAGTGGGTATGTGCGCTATGTCTATCTCAATGGTAGACCGTCTGCCGCATGAACGGGAGGTCGTGGGTTCGATCCCCGGCCGTGTCATACCAAAAACTAAAAAGAGAAAAAAATGAGACCACCTGTCTTTTTACGAAGCGTCCAGCATTTTAAATGGAAAATAGTTATAATATCTGTATGTTATGCAGGCCCCTCTATAAGAATTTCGTTTTACAAAATGAAAATGGTTACCCTTAGTAAATGAGATAAATTATTATTATTGTTTGCATAGTTGTTATTATTATAATTATGACAAAACTTGCTCCTTGATGGAGGTCAGTTTTTATTATTTTATTTTTTTTTACAAATATGTAAATTAAGCATGGTTTTATATAATGTATGATCGAACGACGATTATTTTGTAAAAGGAGGACAAATGCGGATTTATTTTCTACCGACTTGCCAATTAGAATGGTCAAATGCCAAACACTATCACCCTCCTAATCCCCCATCCCTATATTCAGTTTAATAAGAAATAATCTATACTTCACCATAAAAGTCTAATTACTCACTCATGATTATGAATGTTTGACATTGATTTATTTCCAAACTCAAGCGCCATTCTTTGGTTCATATCAAAATGAATATCTCCTGACATTTGATAATTATTCATGTTCCATAAAATGTACAGACATGATACCTCATTCCCTCATGAAGAAAATGAAAAAGGAAAAGTTAGAGAAACTAGAGAGAAAAATCCTCTTAGAAAATATTGGAGAGGTACCGACGAAAACCCCTCCGGCTCACCCCCGCTGTACAATCTCTTCTAAACCCCTTCCATCTACATACAAATGACTTTGTGGGCGCGAATCACCTGCGTTAATCCACCATCCAGGCAAGTCCTATCAGCCAAGAAAATAAACATCTTCAAATGTTCCTTCCCGGGAGAATTTCCCAACTCGAAAGGTAAACGTCGACAAAAATGAGGAAAATTGACATATTTGCGAGACATATTTCTCGTCTATCATGCTTGTTTAAAGGCGGAAGGCATCATATTCCCATATTTCCGCTCTGGGAATCGATTCGGGAAAAAGTAATCTAGTTTTAGTTGGGGTGTTTTTCTTTAGGGTGATTAATTGGACATGGTATGTTTCCTTATTTTCCCTTTTTCACGTTTTTACAGATGAAGTGCGACTATTTCGAGAAAAACAATTATCAGCATGTTTTCCATTTTCTTAACCCATTCACTACTGTATTTTGCAATTCCCATACATTTTGTGCAGGGACTACCGGTTCCAGTCGTCAAAGGGGTCAAACAAGTATTTGCATTTTGCTGGTTGACCAAATCGCCATTTAACTATCAAGTTGTCAATTATATGTTTTCCCCAGTTTTTTTTCAAACTATTTTCAAAACGATTTACATATCGAACATTTGATTTTGCGCAGAATGCATAGGATGTGAACCTGATTTTGATAAAATTTAATGATCAAATCACACAATTGAGAAAAGCTCTATACAATGCATTTCCCCCCTTTCAATATATTTACCTTTCAGTCTTTTTTTTCAACTTTTCCCTTATTTTTACATATGATATATTGTATAGAAGCCAATCTCTACTAGGCTCATTGTAACAGAATAGGTTCATATCTACTAGAGATGAAAAAGGGTATTTGTGGTGCAGCGGATAGATGCTCACTCGCTTCTGCCCCGAATAGAAGTGGGAAGTCTTGGGCTTGCACCCTAAACGATTCATATCAAAGACGTTTTAAAAAATAGATCATTTAACCTGCTAAAAATGGCGATGTTTCTGAGGATAAAAACAACAACAACAACAACAACAAAAGTAGCATTTAGAGGACCAAATGGTTTCTGAATTGACTGTATAAGAAATAAAAGAACTGTTGCCTTGAGCACTCAGCAGAGTGGATACGTGGACTATATAAATTACATCTATTATTATCATTATTATTATCATTATCATTATTATTATAACTATTATTTTTTCTCATTATCATCATCATCATTACCATCATCATCATCATCATCATCATCATCATCATCATCATCATCATCACCACCACCGTCGTAGCCGTCGACGTCATCGTCCTCCTTCCCGTAGATGTCATCATCATTTGTGGGTTTTCGAAATTGGTGGTCGGAGGGCTGTGGACGGTAAAAACGAGTTGCACATTTGTCGTTTGATGTGCACATCAGATGCGCACTCGTTTTCTACCGTCGACAGGCCTCCATCCATCAATTTCGAAAGCATCCTAATGCAGCCATCATTTTTGTTTCATAATTGTGAAAAGTAAATGTTTCAGTCGAAGAACAACAATTGCCACTGGCTGCATCATTTCCACGAATAATACAGCCTGCTGGGTCGAATTCAAATCGAGAGATTGTTGATTGATTTCTTACAGATAAAGGGTGAAGACAAGAGAAAGATAAATCTACTCTGGTAGGATAGCGTGAAGATTGCAGATGATCAATCATAATCGACAAACGATATTCCAAGTCAAAGCATCGATTTTCCAATTTGTTTTTAAAATATGTGTGTTTGTGTGTGTGTGAAGGGGGGGGGGTCGCATACATTTCTTATATCTTCATGTAATTCATGTAATGCGTGGGGAAATGAATTTGAAGACAAAATGTGCAATTTTTTTTTCAGAGTGAGTTTGAACTTAATATTTACATATCTGTTAATGTATTTGGGGTCTATATAGGGGGTACAAATGTGAAAAAAAAATAGAAATCAACCAATAAATGCCAAAGATGACGAGGAAGGCAATTAGCAAAGGGTCACTCCTTGGAGGACCACTTTTAGTTCTTGTATTTGAAATGATAACTTCAGAAAACTGAAACCATGGGGTTCCAAATGATTCAAGTTCCATGAGCCCTACTACTTCATGTCGCCCCATATTTTCCATACGCCCCCACCATCATCGCTGCGGTGTGGATACGCCACTGTGAGCCCCGACACCTTACTCCTCGGCTGAATAAAAGTTTAATGAAATCCAGAGTGGATCTAAGGAGGTGTTAATAGCTTGGTTAGAATCTAGGTCAATTCTGCAATCGTGACGGAATGATGATGGCAAATGGCGGTGTATGATGAGAAAAGTGCTTATGTGATCGAAGTGAAACGGGAGGCGAAAGGGACGATCAAAATAGTGGACTTGAAACTTCAGAATACACACCGAGAAAAAAAAAGGGTGCACAAAGAGTGCAAATCTTCGCGAAAAGGTGAACCCTTTTGATTTACACACTCAGCCATAAAAGTACATAGAGGGTGTCAACTACTGAAAAGGTGCAAAAAGAGGAAATTTTTCCATTGCAGAAAATTAATGGATCTGTCCCCCATTATTTTTAAATTTAACACCGAAGTTAGACTATTCTCCCAACATCTCCACAAATCAATCTGCGTCATGCTAAAAGTGGTTGCCCAATTAATAAACAGAGAAAAAAAACAGAGGGGTCTACATCAAAATAACACTGTCTAATGTATTTACCACGGAATTTACTAAAGAATTACGAGTAGTTTTAATATAATGTAATTTCTCCCTATACAGACTGTGCAATCGAACTGTGGTACAACTTCGAAATCGTAGCTGGGAAACGCCTAAAATCTGCACACAATGAAACAATAGTAAAACAGACAAAAAAGTACGATATGCAAGTACGATGAAAATTCTTAACAAGGTATATAAGATCTTCGCTTTGTAGTACACTGAATATTTGTATAGCGATTAAATGGATGGAATTGCAATATCAGTCGGTCACAATTCTACCGACGTCACAACTATTCAGTGTAAAAGTATCACTATTGAGCAAAATAGACTCTTATTAGGGGCAGTAAAGAGAAATTTACAATAAAATAGCTCCATTTTGTTATCTCCCAAAGGACCCGCCATGCTAAAAACCAACGGTGTCTATTCCATCATGCTTTTCGCTCTGCCTTAAACACCCCTTTCATTAGCATTAATCATCCACATTGAGTCTTGTTTAGAATAAACTGACATGCAAACCTGTACATGATATATCAATGCTAAATGCCATTAGTCAAAAGCTTAGATGAGAGCTGTAGTACTTAACAATTTGTTTTTCTTTTATCAGCCAGTTTCGTTGCACTAGTAATTTCAGCGTTAGGTTCTAGAAGTAAACTTGTTTCTTTCTTGTTCATTTTTATAACGAAATTATTATCTTGAAAGTTCGGGGCCAAATTTTATGTAGAAAGGCCGCCAACATTCCTGAAAGGGCGTCATTTTTTTTCTTGCCTCTTAGCCCCCGCGGAGGGTGCAACATTTCTAAATTGTTTACTAGTCGTAAACTGGCGTGAAGTGTCCGTAAACTGATCCTGACCGCATGCCATGTCGGAATGGAAATTTTGAAATGTTCAAAATTTTGGTCACAACAAATTTCGTGACCGAGTCATGAACTATGCGCAAGCTGTTCGTGAACTAATCGGGACGATGCCGGAGGATGTGCGCCAAAGTGTGGCAGTGCATGCCATTCAATGACTGAAACAAACTGCCACTGTCACAAATATTCCATAGTTATCCATCAAATGTATTTTTTTATCCTGAAAACACGACAGGATCACGACATCGTCCGAATTGCGCAAACTCGTGCCAATGTTGGAAGTGCGTGAACTATGCATGAACTATGCGCAAGCTCTGCGTAAACTTGTCGTGTCAGTTCGTGTCAATGTGGACACAGATGGGCACACATTCGTAAACTATTTGTAAACGAGTCGTGAACTAGTCGTGAACAGGGAGCAATGCGGGAATGAGTAAACTATGCGCAAACAATACGCAACCTATGCGTGAACCCTTCGTGTCAGTTCTTGTCACTTTTGACACAAACGGGCTCGCATTCATAAACTACTCGTGAACTAGTCGTGAACAGTGTGTGAGCCCTCTAGTTCGTGCCCTAAACTGGCACGACTTGCCATTACAAAATCGTGATCAAAAGTCGTGCAAGTGTCAGCCTGGCTCAAGCGTCCACAGAAGTTATTTGGCTACAGTGGCCACTTTTCTGCCATCTTTGGTTGACCACTATAAGTGTCACTCTACTGCCAAATAAAATGTGTATTTATTCGTAATTCACTTATTGAGGGCGACGTGGTATAGTGGTTCTGATTATCGCCTTTTAACCAGAGGGTCGTAGGTTCGAATCCCGACCTTGGCGTCAATTTCCTTCAGCAAGAAATTAATCCACATCGTGCTGTACACGACCCTAGTGAGGTGAATGAATACCGCCTGACAGGAAAAAATATTCCTTGGAATGTTTGAGTTCTGGTGGCGACGAGCTAAAGCGAGGGTAATAATAATGCAAAGCGCCTTGTGCACTCCGCATTAGAGTGGAGACGTGTGCTATATAACTTGCATGTATCATTATTATTTTGTTATTTATTATTATTATTATTAGTAGTAGTAGTAGTACATGTATTATTATTACCAAATAACAAGAAAGCATAACAACAACAACACGAACAACAACGACGAAAGACAACAACAACAACATAAAAAAATGTCAGTTTAAATCATTCATCCCTTTTCTTTGATTGAGTTATTCAATACATACGATCATTGAAAAATTTGATGGCGATCAGTCCAAGGCACTTTGGCAGTTTCATCAAGCGATCACATATTCGTCTCTTAGCAATGGCAGCCTAATGACTTTATAATACGTCAGAACCATCGAGCAAATGAGGAAAGTAAACATGTTTAGATCCAAGCTATGTTTATTTTTTGGTCGGCGATAGGTTATTGGACCACCGTCTATCAATCATAAAATGAAATGGAAGATAAGATGTTGGTTAAAAATACATAATGACTCCCTATTTGGAGCTAATGTCGAACAACAACTATATCTTTCAGTACTAATATTTTTATTCCAAGTGTTTAAAATTTGTTTAACAGACTGCAAAGACTCAAGAGTTATTTCGAAAATAGAGTGAAAATATTTATTATAGCAATAGTAAATTCCCAAAAGAGTGAACTTTTGAATTCGTTTGCATTCGCTTTCGAGGTATTGACTCTTGCACAATTTATTTACGAAAAAATATTTATGTTAGAATTTATATTTCGTTGTCTATGGCTATTTGTAATTACTGGTTGTCGTCTCGGGTGCAATTTCGACAAAGCACGTTAATCAATTAAAAACAGTGTATAACTTTTGCTTTTAAACCCTGTATTTACACCCCTCAAATCATCAAACACACACAAGAACAAACAAACAAACACACAAACAAATCGGCTGTCACAATCTACTGTCACAATCAACAGACACGTCTTGGAGGATTGTACGTCTAACCTTCGATAACCTTTAAATCAATACTCACACATTGCCGATTTTACGTTTAGCTCTTTTGTCTTTGGGGACAAAAATACAGCAAGTCAATAAGTCGATTGCTACAGGCGAGGAAAAGAACTTCAATCTTGAGCTAAAGAAATTATTCATCTGCCATTACCCAAAGGATTCTCAAATGCTTGCACTGAGGTGTTCGCTATTTTTGATTTTGAATGGTATATCTCACCTAGAGGGGCAGAAAGGTGAGGAAATTTGTCAGATCTGATGTGAAATTTTGAAAGTTTGGACCAGAAGAGAAAAATGGCAAGATTAGAAATTGGAATAGCTCGACATGCCCCTAGAGGAGTAGCATTTCTAAGGTAGAACAATTATGAAAATGCAAACATTGGACGTTATTGATAATGTGTGTTATTCTATCTGATTCAAATCACATAGCGGTGTGTTGATTAGCTGTTTGATGGTTGGTTGAAAATATATTCTTTTTTATTCTTTAAGAACTGTTTCAAAATTTGAACCTCAAGCGGAGGACGCTATCCGTTCGAATTAATAGGGGAACATTTGTTGATATCGCTGAGTTTTTTTTTTAATCATTTTGTTAATCACAACCGATCGGAAACAAACACCTTTGTATAATATGCAGCTTTGTATGTACTTGAATACTTTGATTACAAGCCCACATTTATTCATGCACACTCATACACACATGCACAAACGCACAATCACCAAAACGAACATACGAATGCACCTATACATACCGTATATCATTCTGCGTAATGTTATCACTACCGTATGTAAATCCAATCCCGCATTTCTCGCTCAACCCATTTTAAGTTACATGACTTAAAATGGCGGCGTCAGATACAAAAGCGATCATCAATTAAACTGATTCCAATATATTCCAAGCCTAATTCCAAAATCGGAACGTGTTACCAAGTATTAAGAATGGAAGAAACTGTAAGAAAGTAACATAATGCGACAGAATTTGTTTCAGACGTCTCGTCCTGGATTTTTGGCGGTCCTAAGCCCCTGTCACAAGTTTTCATTTGAACACGCGATTGCTTGCGATTAGGAGTATCTCACATCTATGCGATATTCATGGTCACGTTACGTGTAACAAAATATTGTAATTGCTTTCCCGCTGTTGCTTATTTCTTTTGCCATTGCTCTTAGTTTTTTTGTAAGATTGTTTTTAATAAAGCTATGATCAATCCAATAAATTTCAAATTAGTCGAGAAACAAAATAAACGGTCTGATTAGTGTATTAAATTTGAAGTCACTCTGATCTGACACTCATACTGAACTGAAGGCTTGCGCTAATACTTCGATCAACCGCAAGCAAATTTCAATATTAAATGCGCATTTCGATTGGCTTTCAGTGCACGCTTTCAAGGAAATGTGAGTGAAACAATGACTTAAAAATGTTTAAGTAATCAACAATAGCTTAAAATCTATCGCAACTTTCTCACCCCACCTTCATATAGGGTTCCAAAATGTTTGGGTGCCCTCCACCGTCTGACCACATGAAAATTGCCGGACTTGATTTTTGTCTTTCTTTCACAGAAATGAAAAAAAAAATCACAGCAGAATTAAAACAACAACCAAAATACAAACGAAACATAGCATAATTATATACTCTCCGATGGTCGTATTCTCCACTTAACTGTATGAAAAATGGAAATAAAGAATAATAAAAAACTACCTATTGTTTAAATTGCTTTTCTATCAATGGCAACTAACCAAATAATTTTGGGGGCCTAGTGTGACTGGAACTTTGGAAAAGACCAGTCAGTCCTGATTGCACTTAGTCGCGCTCCAAAAATCACACTTCAAACTCACTGGGCTAGATAGACGAATGGGAGAAGGGACAATCAATTATCTTATATATCAATGTCTTGTCTGAGCTTAGTATGGTTGCTTTGGGAGTTGGAAAGGTAATGTGATTCTCTTGGAGAGGGGTACGGGAATGGGGTGCAACAAGAGGACATTTTAGGAAACTTGGGATAGATTAATCCAACATGACAGAATCTATTCATGTTTGGAGGTAAACTCGGTCACGGATGGTGACTGAAGTGGGTTATGCAGCTAATTTAATCATGTTTTGTCTCATCTCATTTACCATGGAAAATACTGAAAAATACTATATTTTAGTTTACAAATGGTTTCAATTACATTCATGACTTAAATCCATTAAACATCATTATTGTTTTGAAAAATGATTTGAACTAAAACAACAGAAATGCACACTTGTATGAATGATATTGGAAAATTGCTTCACTAATCATGCTAATGATGACATAATTTTTAATATTCTGCATGCCCTTTTTCGTAAGTTTGAAGACACCCCCTTTTAAGCGACGATAAATCCGTCCTTATGTCTATAATTTAAAAACATAAACCGAAAATATGTAAAAACACACACATAGAAAAGACATTAGAAAACCATCAAAGCATTCGTATTCTTCATACCACTTTTCTTCGTTTAATTCTACATTAAAATAGAAAAATCACATACCGGTAAGTGCAGACTAATTCACTCTTTCTTTATCTTTTAACAGCCTAAATGATACGGTTAAATGATCAAATTAAATGTCTCACCATAAACGGTAACATGAGAAGTATGTCTTCAAACGAAATCACATGATTTCACTCACAGCAACAAGAGTATTTTAATAATTCCTCATGATTCCCCAAACTCAATAAAACATACAAGAACGATCAATATAGAAACCATATTGAAAGACCACTCAATCAAAGGAAAGCACAAAAGGAAAAGTACAACGCTCGTGTTTTCTTACAAATCACAATTGATTTATTTGTCTCTGTAAGATATGAAGTGACTGATATGAATAGATATAGTGGAGGAGAATACGTTCTTACTGGCAGATGTAAGTTTTTTTTTCAATTTATCTTAAAGTACATGTAATAAAGTACAATCAAATAATTCTGATGTATTGAAATTAATAGTGTCGTGAAACTGATTTCTACAAGTCTTTACTGCAGAATTGTGTTATTTGTTATGATCTTTTCCCCTCTTATACGACCATTATCGCCCAAACCCCTTTCCCTCCCTTTTCTTGTTTGGCGTTATGTATTTTTCACTCATTATATCCATAACTCTCGAAATTATACCTCACTATATCAAATATTCTGTATCAAACAGAGCGAGATCAACTTTTAATGCCGTTTGTTCATTGTGTTTAGAGATTAGAACCTGCTTTCCAAACGCAATTGGGATATTTTGTGTATTTGAAAATAACTCTCTTCCTAGCTCTTGGTTGGTTGGTTGACTTTATTTATTCACGGTAAAAACAAAATATTACAAAATTGTGCCCGCACTAAGCTACAAGCTGTCTATATGTGTGCGTACGTCTGTCATTTTCCCTTTCTTTCCATTTGTTTGCTTTCCCCGTCTTTGATTTCTTAACAACAACATCAACAACAACAACAAAATACACAAAAATACGTAATCATCCCCTCTCCNCTCGTGCTCTCTCTCTCTCTCTCTCTCGCTCTTTTACATATTCTGCCGTTGTACTTATTATTTCCCTTTCCATCCAGCCTTTTGCTTTATCTTATATCTCGTATAACTTCCTCACAGCCCATATAACTTATAGCTCATATATCTTCCATTCAAGCAAACAAAATATCGATATTGATAATAATATGCCATAATGGGACGTCAGTAGTGATTTCTATTCCATGAATATGAGACACAATTAATAGAGACAATATCAAAGACAGAAATGTCTTGTAATCTCTTTTTGAATGACGTGCGCTATCGCTTATTGTATTAGTTACAGGTATTTTAGTCTTCTAATCCTGACTCGGTTTATATGACGTCCGAGGCCAACAAGACCAAGAGTCTACAAAGGCTTGTCAGTAGGCGTGTAACCAAGTGGGGGCGAGCGCCCTGTATGATTTTGGAAAGAAGACAAAAATAAAGGGGACTAGAAATTTGAGGAGTATTCAATTTGCTTTATTTATTTATTTCCTTCTCAGCTCCCTGGCGAAATGCACTGTACAAGCTTTCATTCATCTATTCCTCGCTATGGATTTATTTTGCTTGTCGAAAACTTGTGGAAGACATAAACTGCTTCCGTAAAATTAAGTCGAACGCCAATTCAAGGCTCTTTTGTGATGCTATTGAAATCGAAACCGGCATGTGATTGTTGTGTCCGCACAGTTGAATACACGCCGCATGAATCTATTATCTGTGACCTACTCTATCTTCCGGAAATAGTTTATATCGTGTGAAGTGCATTCACCCTATCCCCCTATTGAAATACAATCCTGGCTATGTGACTGATCTTGATCTTTATACTACTCGTCATTCCGGCGTCCTTTCAAGGACTGGTTCTTTCCGTACTTTGGCACCATCGAAAGGGTGTCACCACACTAAAGATGGACAAATGGTATAAAAACAACCTCAGGACACGACTCAGACTATTTTGGAAAGCATTTGTTGCACTACAATTCTAATTTGCATTCGAAGTTTGGTCCCATACACGGACTGGATTAGTCCGGGATTTCAGACTGATTACTGTTAACTTAGTGAAAATGGTGTCCGTCTCGTCTTATTTTATTAACCAAGCTAAGTCATTTTTAGTATTTTTAGTCTAGGAACGAGTTTTATGCTACTTGAGCTAAGTTCAAACTATAGATATGAATATATTACACGAAGTTTCATTTCAGGAAATGTGGGAAATTGGTAAGGGTTTAATTTGGCTTTGAATATGGTGGAGGTGATGGAAATCAATCCTATTTAGAATTTTAGATGTTAGAGCAAGTGGATGTCCCGATATATATATTCATCCTATACTGATGAATATACAACCGTTGCGTCAGAGCGACCCGGCCCAATTTGGAGGGCAGAAATGAATGCCCTCTCGTTGGTGTTATGTCGCCATTTGAATTACACCCGTAATCCAATATTTACGAGAATATCAATAATTGGTCGTGGGCGCCTGATTACAGGCTAAAAGCCCTGCACTGTCCCGAAAATCATAGAAATTGCGCGAAGACGTGCTTCAAGTTTCGTTCCATTAGTCTTGTTTGATCTTTGGCAACAATGTGTTGATCTTTCGCGCTCTTTTTTGCTAATTGCGTAATGTTGTCTGTCTCGCCGTGAGGATTGGACGTCGTCTGGAAAAGTGTCTAATGAAAACAAAAAATGGTTTGAATCCTGAGAGATGCATGAGTATTGATCACAGTTTGACGTTTGGACGCTAACCTGTTTGATCATACGTTGATCCATTACTCTTTTTTTCTATCTTTCCTTTATCATTCATTTATCACCCCTCACACAATCTATTTCTCTCCCGTCACATCCCTTTTCTCAATCCATCATTTTTGCCTTCTTCAAATATCTGTATACAGCATTAAATTTCTCCGCGTGCATAGTATTTGCCCATCCATCCTCAGATCGTGCTGCACTCAACCCAGGTGAGGTGAATGGGTACCCGGTAGAAATTTATTCCTTGAAATGCATAAGTGCCTCACAAGCTGCTATTTGCTAAAGCCAGGGTAATAATGTTGCATAAATTTCAGAACGCTAGAGACAATCAACTGAGGTAACTAGTGCTATACAAGAATGGCAAATATTTATAATCGTTACTATATATATTATATATATTTCCAATATACTGAGCTCGTTCTATTTGAATACTAAATAAATGTTGTCGTGCGTAAAGTCGTTCTTCAAGTCTTTCGTAACTTAGTGAAACACCACCCTGATATCTTCTATTGCTATGGCATAAAACATCCTGGCCCGTATTCCGATAGCGAGGTTTAAGTTAACCCTGGTCTAAATCTGTGGTTTAAGTATGGGTAGCCAAAAGTGTCAACATTTTATTTACAATGAATAATTCGTATGTTAACTGCTCGCTTTTCCCATACTCTAATAATGTAGAAAACTATTGAAGTTTTTATTCCGAGACAGTTTTAAATAGTATAAGTGCCAAATGTGCTGGTAAATTAAACATCGACTATTAAAGATTCAAGCCTCTTTTGGCTCTCCATACTTGAACCACAGATTTAGACCAGGGTTAACTTAAACCTCGCTATCGGAATACGGGCCCCTGCGTTTACCTGACTGTTCGCCTTGTAAACCTGACTGGGGTAAAGAGAAGAGACTTTCCCACTCTGCCCTATGATAATTCCTTGTCACCATTCATATCCTCTTCATTATATTTAGCTGGTGCTACGTCACGGCTTCTGGCGAGGAAGATAATGATTGGTACTCTCTAAACAAGCCATTATCTTTCCGCTTTCATCACCAACTTGATGAAATACCTTAAAGCTACCATTTACCAAAGAAATTGGCTTTTTTACTCTCCTTTATAGTTAAATGGCCTATAAAGCGTAGAAACATACACCATGGGCGGTGTTTCACCAAGATAAGAAAGACTTTACCCACGACTTTACGTTCGACTGGTATCCCTTCTTGTGCGTATAATTCATAATAGTACGCACATTCAGCGCAAAAACTGATACCAGTCGATCTTAAATTCGTGCGTAACTTTAAGAAAGACTTGGTGAAACACCACCCTCGTAAGTGTTTACTTCCTATAATTTGCTTTTAGATCAGTATCTTGACCTACGCCTTTGATATTATTATATCAGTCACGGTTTATATTTCCTCCAAGGGTTTTGAGACATTCCTCTTTTAAATCTATGAAGGTCATTTACATCCGGTCAGGAGTCAATTGTTAAAGCCCCGGTCACATAGGACCCTGGAAGCAACACGATTCATTCCGACTCTTTGTTAATTCACAGTTAACTGCCTCAGAACAACGAGTCGGGGTGAATCGTGTTGCTTCCGTGGTCCGATGTAACCGGGGCTTTACATCACGAGCCGAAATCCTTGCTTGGGGCTCGAATCTTGAACCCTAGATAACCCATCTAATTTTCCAAGAATTTGATAACATCACAACGCCCGATATTTGGAAATTGCACACAGGTTTTTGATTGATTGATTAATTTATTTTTCCGTCATAAAAAAATACAATACAAAGATACAACGAGCAAAAGTGAAAATATAACATTATAAAATAAACAATTGCCAACACAATGCAAAACAAAAAATAACAAAAGAAATGCAAAGAGTAGAAGAGAAGACCGCTGGATAGCCCATAATCAGCGGCACTTATAGTAGTACTGCTGGTCTTCCATGGGGACCAGTAGAAGTAATGAAAGGAGAGACAGTGGAAGAAAAGAAGAAGAATAATAAAAAGAAGAAGATGAAGTAATGAATCAAGTAATCATAATAATTTAAATGTCAAAGTAATCATGCATGAATTGAGTTTCAAGTTTTGGATTATTGTGTAGAAAGAATGGAATACCTATAATTAATTTACCTTCAGAATAAAAGTGTTAAATCAAATCATAAAATACACATCATTTAGGTATTGCAAATAAGTGTTGATTCATGAAGTTTTACTGAGTTTTTACTTGTTGGATTATTGACCCTGTAAGTATCAAGTACCAATAATCTATTATCTTTTAGAAATAAAGATTGCATTGATACAGAAAATAAAACCATGAACCTTTTAATTCTAGAATTTTCAACATATTCAATATTCCATGGATACAGGAATATAAAACCTTGAAACGTTTAATTCTAAAATGTTCACCATATTCAATGGATACAGAAAAATAAAACCATGAAACGTTTAATTCTAAAATTTTCACCATATTCTATATTCGTGTGTGATGGAAACATTGGAATATCAAGGCCGACTCACTCCTTTGTGTTTTAGCCTGCATCGACCCAGCGATTTTGAAAATTAAAAACACTCCCTGGACGCAGAAAGACGCAGGTCATACGGTTGACTGACGTTCGGCTTACGCTCCCTGATCGCAAACAGAACGTCTGTCCGCCTTCCGATTAGCTTATAATGTGCGCTCAGGGAACGTTCTTAATTTTCAAAAATGCTGGGTCGACGTAGACTTAAAACGCAAAGATGTGAGTAGGCCTTCAGACAAGTTAAATGCTTAGTGGAAACTATGTGTTGGGCGAAACAGTACAACCTTCGAATCACTTATTGCCAAGTACCCTCAAGAAGCATTTTACATTTAATTAGCATACAGTACATCCACTTGTTACGTACTATCTGCAGCCTGCGCATATCATGGTGGATACATTAAGTAACATTCTATTCAGGATGCAAAGCTTGCTGACTATAGCAAAGGAAAAAATGTGAAAGTTAGTTTCTTTTTCATTCTGTCGACAATCTACGCTTACGACAATCTGACAGGAAATAAAACATGAAAAATATGCATGGTTGTATCCTTTACTTTGCAAGTAGATGAAACACTGTTTGTTCCATTTTTTTCTCTTGGGAGGAGCGAAAAATCAGGTCCCATTCAGTTCCCCTTGAAAATGAATCAATAGCCTCAAAGATATATATATATAGCAATAATTGTATTAATCAGTGATCAATTCCAGCGTACAGTTCATGTTAATGTTTTCATTTTATCGCTTCCTTATGTGTGAGTTTGTCCCATTTCCTACCCTATCCTCGTGAATTTACGAGAGCATTCCATTTCTTCAAGACTAATCTTATCTTTCCCCGCCATTTTTAAATTGGGTATGTTGTAACGCCATTGCGGTTCAACACACACATCCCATCGTCTGCAGACCTACCTACGTACCAACCTTGTGTGTGTTTCACATCTATCCATTAAGCGCAATCAGTGATCCCTGTGCATTCCTTTACTTTGGAGAAGTTAAACAAATTACAGCTACTACGTAAACACCACACTCCCGCCAATTAGAATACCTGTCCGGGTTCTTCGTCGTTATTGCCAATTTGCCGTCGTTTAGGCTCATTTTCAATTTTCATATCCATTTTCCACATGATATAATCGTGCATTATTTGAATATTGGGTAATTGGAGAAGCAGGGAAACGGCTACCTGAGACTGGGTGAGGTGTGAGCTATATGTTTTTACACATTTATGAAAACATTCCTCAAGTATTGATGTGCAATTTTAATTTTGTAATTGATGAGAATAGAGTCACAGGAAATTTTCATTAAAGGATCTATTCAAATGAATTACAATAATTGACAATAAATTTCATCATGAAAGTAGAAGGGATATGCGACACAGCAAGTTTGTCCTAATTAACTTTGCAATACCTAAGAGCATCTTAAAACCCGAACATCCGGTTACTCAATAGGCTCGTATATCGCATCTTACTTACAATACATGCGCGCACCCAGGATTCTGACACCCGGAGGGCTGAGCACAAATTCGGCGCCCTTCCCCTTTTCCCGGCTAAGCTGACAAAAAAAAAAAAAAAAAAAAA
>BQKZ01002268.1:43351-53659 GCA_036244855.1 Temnopleurus reevesii | reverse complement strand
GGGGCGACAGATAGGAGGTGAACACCCTCCTTTTTTTGTTTGTCGGATCCCACCGGGTGCACATGATCGCCAATCGGAATCACATACGCACAATATGCAGGCGGGTAGCCAGGATTGCACTTTAATGGGGGTTTAATGTGAGTCAAAGTGTACGTAAAAAAAAACACTTCTGACAAGTAAAAAAAAGGTCCTCACTTTCCATCGGTCGCAAAAGAGAGGTTCCTCACAAATTTAAAACAGCAAAAAGAGGGATTATTTTCCTTTACACACTCACTAAAACGGCAAAAGGGGATTCAAACTCGTAGAACTGCCCCGAACTTCTTCTTTTCCTAAAACGGCTTAAGGTTGAATTCCGGAACACTTTGCCAATAGACACTGGTCAGAACAGCAAAAAGTGGGATTCCAGAACACTGTTACCCTTGGAACCGCTTTTAACTTCTTCTTCTAATTATCAAAACAACCCAAAAGGGTGATTCCGGAGCTTCATTCTTTTTCTTCTTCCTCTTACAAGCATCAAAAATAAACAAAAAAGGGGGCATTACGCAACCCAATATACGAGCAAAAGGGAGGAGTCTTATTGACCCCTGGCTTGCCCCCGAAAAAATCACAAAGGAAACTCCCATATAATTTTGATACACCCTGTACAAAATAGAGATTGTACAACAACTACAAATAGCGCTGTTACAATTGTCGGACTAGAGTCTCATTTTCTTAACTGTCGGACAAGCAGTATGTTACACTGTTTTGTCGGTCTATTGCACTATATTTACGTTAGTCGGTCTCGTAGGTCTGTTTGCGTGCTGTCGGGCTCAAAGCAAATAATTTGTCAGTGTCGATCTTGCGAGCGTGAAAGTCAAAATGTCTAGCATTCACATGTCTTTTATACCAGTCTATACTTTGAATTGATGACAATGATATGGTTATCACGATCAATGTTTAACAATGAATGTGATTTGTTTGGAAATTAATAATTTGCTGGATATTTTTGAACAAGCATATAAATTAATTATGAATAAATACCATATCCAATCGCAACTTTATGTGTTCTCGTTTTTATCCTTTCACAGGGGTGTACACAATAAAGAAAAAAATCGGCCTGAATTGGACCCAAAAAAAATCACTTCTCCGCGAGGCGTGCACACACACTGACCAGCGGTCACCTTGTTTACTTTGATTCGCTACGGTGAAAACCCCAAGCCGTAGCGAGTCGGATCCACTCAGGGAAATAGAAGTGTAAATGCGAAATCTTCTCGAATCGGAATTTACAATAAGAAAAATCGTTATAATCCTTGTAAATTTAGAGGATCACAATCTACTTCAGATAGAAATGAGATATTTAGAAAATGGTAGCAGGAATTATTCTTGGCTTTTCGCAAAAACGGCCGCATGGTGTGGTTTGGGGGGAAACTTCCTGGTGCAATAATGACACTGAGGAGTGTATTGCACCTGGAGGAAATGGTACAATATTGCACAAAAAGTTCCATCTCAATGTAATTGCAAAGTGCAACATTGCGCCCTTTTTCTTCACTGTGTATATATATTGCAGATGTTGATTTATACAGCAAGCATTCACGGTTAGATGCTTCAAAAGGCTGCATCAGGAACTCTAAATAACATACTTTATTTTCATCTTGCTAAATATTATTTGGTTTTGTTTACTGGAGTATTATTGTATTTCGGTTTCGTATAGGCATTTCAAAACCATTTATTTTGATTTTTTTCACCTTATCATTTTTCATTTTCCTCTCATTTGATACAGAATTCACGATCACCAAGGAAAGATGGCGGCTAGATTCCCAGAAGGAAGAAGTGTCAAGTTCCAACCTCGGAAGGGACATGACATGAGCTGGTCATGTGAGATACACGGTGATCCCATTGCATTTCGCTGCAAGAAACACAAAGCTTGTATTTGTTACAAATGTGCAATTAAAGATCATGTACAGAAACCATGTGAGCTGGAAGACATTGAGGATGTCATCTTTGAGATGAAAAGAAAGGTAGATGATACGATGCTGCAGATAGAAGATGGACAGAAGCACCTTACACGTGTCGGATCTGAAATACGATCTTGTGAGACTTTGACGAGCAACCGCCTCAAAGCTCTCAATGATGCGATTAACACTACATACGAGAAGAGGATGCAGGAGGAGGAGGACAAAGAGCGGAAGGATATTCAGCTTATCAACGAGGAAGCTGATGAGGAGATAAGAATCATCAATGAGAAGAGAGACACTCGAATCGAGGAGAGAAAAACGAAAGCACAGATCAAGCAAAATCCTATCACAGAGGAGCAAACAAAAATCTTGTCTGAGACAAAGGCAATTGATGTGGTGGTCACCAAGAAAATAGGGGAACTTCAACGCGAGAACAAACACAAACTGGACATGATGAACTTAATGGTGAACAAGATAAATCGTATGAAGCAAGATGATAAAACTCTGGTTATGGAGGCTCCTAAAGTCATTACATCACTGGAAGACACCTACAATGTGAATGCCCTGTGTGATCTAACCGACTGTCTTGATCGGATCAAGTGTGAAATTGAAAGAGTGAGGTTTGTTGAGGGTGACTTTGACGGGAAGCACTACTCGAGAATCGATGGATATGTTGGTCAATGGGAACTTGTCAAATCACTTGACATTCCAGCTGTCGATGTAAATTCATGTGTGCTTGGCATGATCAATGAGGATACTTATACCTTGTGTGTTCGTGACATGAAGAACGATGACATATATGTTACAAATACCAGCACATCACACACGGAGAAAGTCATTGACGGACAGAGTATGCGCATTACTTCATGCGCTCCCGTAGATAGCAACACAATAGTGTGTGGCAAGGAGGCGAAATGCACGAGTGACGGCTTGGTTGAATGCATCACTCTCTATGACAGACAATGGAAGGTGGTTAGAGACATCGCTATACCGATATCTGGTTATTACACTTCCGTGTACGTTAATGTCGACAAGGATGGGATGATCCTCGCTGCTGAGCAAAGTCAGTCCAATATCTACGTCATCAACCCTGCTGATGGGAAGATAGTGGACACTATTACGTTGCAAGGCAAGGTGGTCTGTGACACAATTCAAGCCTTGTCATCAGGTGATATCATTGCACCGACAGATCGGGAAGAGTTATACATTATTTCACGATCAGGGGAAGAGAAGGCTGTCATACATGATGATGAGTGGTGCGGATGGAAATTGTGTCGTGTTGATAAACTGACAGGCACAGTCTACATCACACTTTGGGATGGAGAGCATCGTATCTTCAGAGTCGACCAGGCTTCATCTAATGGTAACATCCAGGCAAAGAGGATCGTGGAATACAAGCGATCAGATCGCATATTTTACCGAAGCCCATGCCTAGCCACTCACACTGGTGACCTTTTGGCTTTCGACGGTGACAAGATTTTGGTTTACAAGAAAAGGTTCAGCATTTAACTCAGGATATGCTATTGAACAGTCGAAGAAAACTCTCGAGAACTTATCTCTCCCTATCTCTCCTGTAAACAAAACATCACCACCAACAACAACAACAAAAGGTGCAATCTTCACACATTTTAATGGTAAACTCAAAAGGAAAACCCTGTCAATGTCTGCAGTAAATATTCACTCTCCACACATTTTCATTGGTAAATTCAAAGTAAAACTATGTCAATGTTTGCAGTAAATAGGCACTCTCCACACATTTTCATTGGTAAAGTCAAAGTAAAACTATGTCAATGTTTGCAGTAAATAGGCACTCTCCACACATTTTCATTGGTAAAGTCAAAGTAAAACTATGTCAATGTTTGCAAGAAATATCCCCTGGGATCAGAATGGCTGGACATTTTCGGTAAAAACATATATACATGGGTCTACATTAAGCGTCACACATGCATGGGCCTATATAATCGTCGCACATAAATGGGCCTATACTAATGCCCTTGTCACATATGACCCCGATTCACCCCGTTTCACCCCAGATCAGCATTTAGCTCAGCCTCCTGGGCCGATCCTGTAGCTTCCGGGGCCGATCGTGTTGCTTCCGGGGCCAATCGGGTTCCAACATGGATCTCCGAGATGAACCGGGAGCCCAACACGACTGTTTTGGGCTGTCAAAAATTCCCAGCCTCCGGGGTGGATCGTGTTGCTTCCGGGATGAATCGTGTTGCTTCCGGGGCGCTTCCGGGGTCGATCGTGTAGGCTTCGGGATCACCGTTTTCCCAATCAGTACTTTTATGAGACTAGAAATTATTGATAGCTGCGCAAAGGTCTTATTCAACTAGGGGACTGTGAAAAACATTGAATAGAAATCGGAATAATGATTTGAATCGCTTGTTTATGAAAGCATACCCTTTTAATCCAATATTCATTGCTTAGAATGTTGTAAAATTATGATTCTATGAAATGTTTTAATTGATCACTTCCAACGGATTAAATGCTCGATCTTTAATTTCAACCAGTCAATTTGCGTGTGTTTTCCTTTGCGAAATGCTGAATGATAAAGTCTAAAATTTATTCAATAATTTTCTGTACCTGTTTACCACTTAACTTGTCAAAGAATTAAAAAAATATTTCCACATGTATTTCATTTTGTTCATAATGTATGGCAATAATGTAAGATCGCATAATGAAATTAGAGAGCTTTAAATCTTTAAGTCTATGGAATTGTAATAATTACTTTTTAAATAATTTTTATTTTAGAAAATAGTTACTATAATGAATTGGTTCCTACTTACAGTTTATGAAAATGTCTTGAATTCTATAGATTGAGAATTTTGTAACAGACAAGTTTCTGTACCTCGATTTTTTATTTTTGTATACCATCATTTTTTTCCAGAATTACTATCGTTATTTTTTCCATCTGTCAATATAGAAAACATTTTATTTTAAGATTAATTTAAATGATCCGTATTCTACTAGGAGAATAGACATGATGACTTTCTCTTCTATTAGAGTCAAATCTAACTCTTAGTTTGTAATTTAGACTGCATACATGTATTTTCTATATGCCATATTAAACTGATGGAGGAACTTTTAATATTGTTTAAAAAATCACAAGTCTAAATTCTATAGATTCTAATTTAAGTCGGATTATATATAAGACTTTCAGATACTGTAGGTCATATAGGTAGGGACCATTCTATTAGACTAAAAAGTTAAGTACTTGCAATTTATAGATCTAAATTTAACTGTTGAAAATGTTTCAAATATGATCATAGATTCGACGATCATGACGATAACTTGATTGCAGTGTCCTTCTACTTGGACATGAAGAATATAGCTTTTATTTTTCAAAAATTCCAACTTAGAACCTCTAAAAAGGTTACAATATTTATCCTTCTTTCATGTTTTCATGCATGTTGAGGGATTGAGGTTAGAACGAATATTAGAATGATATGGTACTGGAATTATGAAAATCCAAAAGAAAACAAAAATCTTTATATTATTTCAGTCTATCAACCTTATGCCCCGGTCACATAGAGCCCCGGAAGCAACACGATTCACCCCGGAGATCCGGGGCTGTTTTTGGCTCAAACGGGGTGAATCGGGATACACTTTCCCAAGCTCGAGCGCTGATTTTTCTATGTGACCATGAACACGGAAGCAACACGTAAGCAACACGATTCAAGCCCAAAGAGCAGGGGTATCGATCCGATTCTCTCCGGAAGCAACACGATTGGCCCCGGAAGCGCCCCGGAAGCAATATGATCGGCCCCGGAAGCTACACGATCGGCCCCGGAGGCTGAGCTAAATGCTTATCCGGGGTGAATCGGGGTGAATCGGGGTCCTATGTGACCAGGGCTTAAACTGTAGTTTTCATGTCTAGTCATGTATCCTCCGTGTTGCTTACGGGGTCGATCGTGTTGCTTCCGGGGCCGATCGTGTTGCTTCCGGGACCGATCGTGTTGATTCCGGGGCCGATCGTGTAGCTTACGGGACCGATCGTGTAGCTTCCGGGACCGATCGTGTAGCTTCCGGGACCGATCGTGTTGCTTCCGGGGTGAATCGGATCGATGTCCGTGTATTTTTGGCTTAAATCGTGTTGCTTCCTTGTTGCTTCCGTATTCATGGTCACATAGAAATATCAGCGCTCGAGCTTGGAAAAAATCTATCCCGATTCATCCCTATTCAGCCAAAAAGAGCCCCAGTTCTCCGGGGTAAAATCGTGTTGCTTCCGGGGCTCTATGTGACCAGGGCTTAAACGCCATTTACAATACAGATACACATATTAAGAGTATTGCCTCGCCCTCAATAGTAACTTTATTTTCAGCAGATTTCTCTTACTTTTGTTTTCATCTTATCCTGTATGATCGGAATCATTTCATATTGCCCATAAAAATCCTTTCCACACAGCAATAACGCTTCACTTTCCAGTGATACTTTATATTGTACACAATCTCCAGTTGCCTGTTGGTTATATGCATGTGTTTTGTAAAATATTGACCCTTTCTTGAAAAGGTGATATTGCATCCTAATAATAAGTTCAACGTTGCAACATTTTTCTTTGTGTGTATACGTACGTGCGTGTATGATTGATTCTCGTTGTAAACGGGTAAAATGTTGTGTTGAGTGAAAAGGAAGTTGTACATGTTTATATAAATTGCTTTCTATATACATGTAGTTTGTCTTCCCCAACACACTTAGGGAATGTTGTTCAAAATTGATCGCAAATTGCAGTTGGTCGGAACGTGCCAATCAAAATCATTGTTTCATGCGCGTCTTGTATAGAAGCGCAATGATCACGAAGGAATGAAAATGCGCGTTACAATCTGCAACTGATTAGCAGTTGATTTGCGATCAATTGCAACTTTTGTACAACACTCCAATAGACCCACTGAAGATATATTGAATAAAGGCATCGTTCAATTATTGTTTCTGTGTAAAAGAATCAATACGCCCAGGTCTTAAATATATCAAGTTACCTCTGTGGCATTCATTGAGAATTGAAATTGTTGACATTTTGATTTCCTAGAATTATTGAATCAATTCGTATATTTACCCGGAAAAGAAATAGACGATGGACTGGTTTTAAACCAGATATTTCTATTGTTAATTCATCATTGGTTTTAAGCAATGATGTAAATATCTATAACAGTTTGATATAATGCATGCCATTTTAACAAGATGAATTTTAATGGAAATGTGATAATTCATTTCTCTGCAGGGTTTGAATCATATAAGGTATCATACTATGATTTGAGAAAGGTTTGTCTGTTTGTCTGTTTGACTATTTGTGTGTTTGTTCCCCTACTCCTCCGAGGTCCTTTGATGGATCTTGACCAAACTTGGTGGGTGTATGAAGGGGAATCCCAGAATTGCTCTTGAGGGGTTGGTTTTGTGAAAGGTCAAGGTCACTGGGGTCAAAGGTCAATTTTTCATATCTCATTTGCTGGTTTAATGAGGACTTTATATTTTGTATAATTTGGCTGATCAAAATGCTAATCGCTACTCTAATATACAAACAAACTGATAACCATTATGAATGTTATTGACACTTCGTTCTTAAAAAGTATAGTGTCTTCTTTTTTGTTCAAGTGAAGACTTTGAATGTATATATATATATATATGTGTGTGTGTATATAATAGATGAGTGATTGACACCCATGGCGCTACGTGTATCAACTAGATCTTAATATCTTTTGAGACAATTAGAAATGATAACAATAATAAATGTCACATCTACATCAACACCTAAACTTTTTTGGGTGGAATCAAAACTTGGAATGTGTGTACCAAATGGTGATAGACTCTCGTACCAATTTATATAAACTAGGTATTACTATTTTTGTACATAGATCACGATATGAACTATTTCCGAAAAGTTAAGTGGGCCACAGACAATAGAACCGTGCGCCGTGTCTTCTGCGGGCACAATAATCGCAAGCCGGTTCCGATTTGAATATCATTACAAAGGACCATTGAATTTGCGTTCGACTTAATTTTTTGAAAATAGTTTATATCGTGTCATATTTATTATTAACTCGTAACCATGGTAAATGTTATTGTCACATTTTTAAAGCATATACGCAGATTTTTGTAAAATGAATGCGTGGAATATATGAATAGGAGGGTTTACTAATAGATGCAAATATCATGCATACCTTCAACACAAAGGTTGTTCTTGACAACCATAAAGCTTGCCTGAGGCTTGCTCGACATAGCAACATGTAATGTATGTCAACTGGATTCAAAGTATTGTAGTCTTATTTTTAGCAAACGGTTTAAGTAATACCACGTAACTACGTTCAGTGTCAACATGGTCAAGAAAAGCACATACATTTGAATATATAAGTAAACCCGCCTATTAGATGGTGAATGAATTCTGGGGCACTGTATATAAACTCGATGTAAATAGTTGTGTAACATATTATCAGGTAATTATTATCTCATAACCATAGTAAATGTTATTGTCACATTTTTATATACCATATACGCATTTTTTTGGTCAAATGAATACGTGGAATGTATGAATTAGATCATGAATGAATTTTGTAGCACTGTATATAGACTCAATCTTGATAGTTGTGTACACTATTATCAACTGATAATCACGATAAATGTTGTTGATTGAACGAGGTTCATCGTGGTGAAGAATAAGTGAAGAGAGTCAATCAGTTTTCCCACGTCGTGCAACCACAGAACATTTAGAATTACGTTTCGGCTGTTGAATACTGCAGCCTTCATCAGACTACAGCATAGACCACCATATATATGAGGCACGCGCAGTTTTGTCTATGATCATAATAGTCTGGTAAAGGCTGCAGTATACAGCAGCCGAAACGTCATTTTACTAGCGTTCTACGTCACATTGTCACATATATGCTATGTTTTATGTTTAGTTTTTTTTTCTGTCAAATGAATACTTAGAATGTCTGTATCAAATAGAGATTGAATTATATATCGGTTGGGGATGATCAAATTATATAAATTCCAAGCTCCTACTAATCTTTTAACTTTGCAGACTGGCTACAATTTTGTAGATCTGTATAAAAAGCACATCTTGTTGCCGTAATACGTTTTAACATAAAAGAAGTATAGTGTTTATATTTTGACTTCTCTTTCAGCTGTAAAAAAAAAAAATCAGAGTACAATGGTCAAAATGTTACTTGCATGCATTAACGCTGTTACAGGTTTTACAATCATTGTAGTTTGACCAACATAGCAACAATCACTGCATGCTATCCACTTTCTTTTGAAATACGACAATTCTATTTCAGGTGAAAATGGTGTATGATTGTGCCTGTGGTCGTAGAAGATTGCATGAGATTTGAATACAATACGACAGTAGTCTATTGTTGATAAATGTTAACAATGACTGGTAGCGTTTTTATAAAAAGATCTCTTGCATTTCTCATTGTGAATACACAGAGTGTAGTTAACATGTTGTGTAAAATTTGTAAAACAAGCATTTATTGAGCTATTGTAAATATTCGCGCTTTATATCTTTGTGGGAAAGCAAAAGGATTTAGTCAATGGAATCCTCGTTTAGAATTAGACCTATAACCCATTGACTATGGGAATAATAATAATGATAATATACGCGATTTATCACTGTTTATATAGCGCACGTATCCACTCTCATTGTTGAGTGCTCAAGTCGCTTTTACATTAGTATCAACCTGGCTTTAGCACGGCAGCCACCAGCGCACTTGGCATTTCAAGGAATGAATATTCCTGCCATGTTCTCATTCACCTCACCTGGGTTGAGTGCAGCACAGTGTGGATAAATTTCTTGCTGAAGGAAATTGACGCCATGGGTGGGATTCGAACCTACGACCCTCTGGTTGAAAGGCGAGAGTCATGACCACTACACCACGGTGCCTCCGGACAGAGTCTTTGGGAACTTACAAAAATTTAGTAGTCAACAGGTTCAAAGAACAACATGATATAAATGTCACGTCAAATAACACGACATTTTAATGAGAACATGTTTAGAAGTATACACACCTCATGCAAAAGTTAGGATTAATGAAGGTAACAAAATGTTTGATATACCAGACACTTTTGCTTAAAAAGAACTACATGCATTTTTAATTGAATGAATTTTTTGTTGTTGTGGGGTAGATAATGAATAAATGATTTCTGCCTTGTATCCCGATATGGATAAACACGATTTGGCATCAATTGATATTTACGCAGTATGGTGGGTGTGTGTGCGCGTTTGTGTGTGTTTGTGTGTGTGTATGTTTGTGAAGTATGCGTGTGTGTGTGTTTGTGTGTTTATTGGTGTGTGTGTGTGTTTGTTTGTTGTGGTGTGTGTGGGTGTGTGCATGTGTGTGTGTGTGTGTGTGTGTGGGCGTGTGTGGGCGTGTGTGTAAGT